>MU182283.1:336042-359653 GCA_016904865.1 Pissodes strobi | reverse complement strand
CCCCCCCCTGGGGCCCCATTTTAGGGCTTCGCCCTCGGAGCCTCTTTTTCAAAATATTTGGAAAATAGGGACCCCACTTTGGTGGCCCCATTCTAGGACTGTGCCCCTAGTTATAGTTTATCGAGAATCTCATACTCACGTAGCTTCTTTCATTAGGAATAAAATTTTCTGATAAATCAATAATAAAAATGTTTCCCATATAACATGTAATTTTCTACCACACTCCCAGTGAGGCACCCTGTATGTAGCAGTCGTAGAAAAAGTATAGTGTGCTACACGTGCTGAAAAGACTTTTTACACTCATGAGACTTTATGACACTCGCTTACGGCTCGTGTCACCAAACTGTCTCATTCGTGTGAAAAGTCTTATTTTCAGCACTTGTTGCACAATATACTATTTCTATTTTGGTATCATAAAGAAGTCTTTTCGATACGCAAAGTTGTGTCGAAAAGAAGCTCTTTTCGAAACTCTTTTTGATGACTGGTTGCTATGATATTAACAAAATTGTGCAATGTCAAAGCTCACTAGCAAATATTTCGACACCGTTTTGAATGGGATTCCTAATAATACAGACGTCAAAAGTAAGAAGATGGCCGTCCAATTTTTGATCGCGACTTGAATAAATAAATGTTTTTCATTAAAAAACGTGCAAAATAGCACTCTTCGCCCAGTTTTGTTTGGTTTCAAATGGACGTTTTAAAGCCTGAATTTGTGCGACGTGACGCGACGTGTAGTTTTTTTGTATTTCGTGAGTGATTTCCTTTAAATATTTTTTATAAACTTTATATCAAAGTTACGATGGTCTTGCGGTGTGAGGTATGCAAAATCTCCAGCTATTATCATCCGAACCTGAGTTTCCACAAGTAAGTAAAAGTAAATGAAAGACAGTAGTACAGTGGGCACCATTTTGTGATGTGATTAATTAATATTTTATAATACTTAGCTATGTATGTGATATTAATGGATAATCTGATATGTTTGCAGTCATTTACCAACCTCTATTAAATCATTTTTGAACTAATACTTCTTTGGTTTCATCGCAGTGGTTTTGCAAGGACACGGAAAAATTTCGTGACACAGCAAAATAACTATTTTGTGTTAACTAACCTTCAGAACCCATATCTAATCCAAACTAACTCAATCTAACCCACACACTATAAATAAAACATAAATATATTTTAAATAATGCACTCGAATAAATACCATCATTTCAAATTAAACGTATTTACTTTATTGAAATTATTATTATGATGGACTCACATTTTCAAAGTCTACGTCTATGAACTGTCCTTGCTTTCGTTCAGGCGGGGGCGGGCAATACTACATTTAGTAGTGGGGACGAAGTTTGACAAAAGTTTGTACACCATACATAAAAATATAAGGAGGCGCGACAATCGTTTTGTTGATATTTTTGCAAGATTTCCGATTTTTATGAATGAGTTGTCGGGTCTCTTTAGGTTAAATGTTATTGAGTAAAACTCCGGCGGAGGAAAAACGAAACTTCACTGTCGCCTACATAGTTGAGTAATGATGGATTTACTGACGTTTGAAGGAAATAGTATATTATTTTATATGGAGGAAAAGTGATACTTTTCATGGCGCGCTCGTGTTTAACAGCCGAACGGAGTGAGGCTGGTAATAGAGAGCAAGCCATGAAAAGTAACTTTTCCTCCAAATAAAATATGCTGTTTTTTCTTCAAATGTAGACAAATTAATGCAAAAAGTCTCTTTTTAATAGTAATAATAATTATTATTAAAGATAAGTGGGTTCGCAAGGCGGCTTAGACCGGTGCGGTGTCGGTGAATAGGCTCAGGTTGTTGCTATAGTAATGTAACATAAAGCTGTCAGTGGACACTGTCAACAATAATTATATTTTTAAAATTGCGTCTTCGATTGCGTTTTAATTCCGTATTGATAAGCAGTTATTGAGTAAGTTCGATTAAATAATAACCAATTTGTTCCTAAATTAGTGATTTTTAGAAATGCAGTCACACATTGAGTGATAAATACAAATTTTAGTTTAATAACTCTTGAGTTGTTGACGCTTATTTTGATGTTTGTTTGTATTGTATCTATGTTGCTATGATAACACTTTTACCTCCGCCGGCGGAAAAGTGAAAAGTAAAGCTCCGGCGGAGGAAAAACGAAACTTCACTGCCGCCTACACAGTCGAGAAATGACGGATTTACTGACGTTTGAAGAAAAAATTTATTTCAGGCGTCCTATAATAAGCATATAATATTTTTTCTCCTAAAAGAGAATGCTGAAAATCGTAAGTATGATGAAATATTAAGTATAAAAAAATAATGGATTATTTTTAAAGTCAATCTTTGAAAATACAGCAAACTTTAGGTTTTGTTCGATTAGTCAAAATAAAACGGCTTACACTTTATAATCTATTGATATATTATTATCTTTTAATTTAAGTTATTTTTTTCCAACAAAGGTTAATAATAACTGTGATTTCTGGTAACTCGGAACATAATGTTAAGTGATAGTTTATACAAAAATTTTCTCCAGATCATTCGGTTTTCCAGTAAAAAAATCTTATGTGGTGACGTCTCCAAACTCGCAACGGCGAAAAGTTCAACTAACTCCACCTTACATGAAAGGCATTATCATTTTTAAAGTGTGTTTTTGTATAGTTTTTTACCTGAATCCGCATAAAGTAATCGATTATCCTATAAAAAAAAGTTAAAATAAAAACCTTTATTTCGTTAACCTACAAATCGATGTTTTCATCTTTTCCCAACATTTTTGAAACAGAGAAGCATGTAGTTTTTCTCCTCTAAATTCTCTATTGAACTGATGTCGTCCCGGTTTTTTTGTTGTTCCCGACTTTTCGGCATGAGAACGACCCAAAATGACACCTGTAAAAATATACACGTCGCGAAAAAAAAATATTCGGCATTTTCTCAATCTCACCAGTTTCAATGAAGTTCGGCCAAAAAGAACTTGTACAGAAAGTTTCATCAAAATGAGTAAACTTTATGGAGCGTTATCACGTATCAAACCATAATTTTGAAAATCGCAAATTTCGCATATCGCGGAAAGGAAAATCGGATCTCAAAAACAATTGACTGTTGACGGCCCCCCAAGTATTGGCTCCAAACCTGTCAAATCTCAAATTTTCACTCGGAGCCGTTTTCGAGAAAAATGAAGCTGACGCTGATCACTAGTCGCGCCTGACCGCTTAATTTCTTCACTACTCAAAAAAAGTGTGCTGAGCCAGCCCGACTGTTTCTCTCTCTCTCTCCCTCTTGCTTGGATATAGTCCCAACTTTACCCGAATTAGCGTTACATATCCGAGCCTGACGGCTTAGTCTCATTCACCACACAGGAAGAAAAACATGCTGAAAGTATCAAAAAAGGTGTTCATTTCAAAAATATTTCTTATGATGTCGCCTAAAAATGAAGGTGTTCCTGATTATAATAATACCTCTAATTGCATAAAATGAAGTATTCCATTTACAATAATTCTTAATAAATCGTTTACTTTGAAATTATAAGTATAAGTAGCTCTTATAACTCCATATACAAGAGCGTCAAGTGGTATTCTCCCGGCGCGGCCGCCTGAATACCTTTTAAACTAAAAAAATGTGTCAACGATATTCTCCACATCTCCACCGAATCCTAGAACAGAAAGCTGATCTTAACATAGAAAGAGCCAAACTGATATATAAATAAATAAATAATTACAAATTATTTTAGTGATTGTAAGCAGAAATAAAAAGAGATTTGCATTTAAATAAGGAAACCTCTATCTTAGGCCATGAAACTATGGACTTTTACTGTAAACTAACTAAAATGTCTGTATTTAAGAAGTGATGGCGATTATACGAGGGAGTCTTTCTGTGTGCATCAAATAAAAGTTGTGATATGTTCTTCATCAATACTTATATCAAAGATGCATATATCTTTGCTTATATCATTTTATACCATTCCCTGAGGTACCACCTCAAAACGTTGATTCCTTCTGAGGAAATGATGTGAAAGCCTATTACTAGAATTTGCTAATGCCTGACCATAACGGATTACATAATTTTTTTAATTCCTCTTTTAGTTTTTTTCCAAATTTTGGTTTATTATTTTAGTAACAAAATATTAGTCAAATTGCCAATTAAACATTTTTAGATTAGCAATTTAAAAATATTTTTGCGGTTATCACGATATAAAAACGTTTATTAAGTTTTTAATATATTAATATCAAATATTAATTCATCAAAAAGCCAAATTATTTTTTGGGTGCTCGATCAGCAATTTTTTTACATCAATTTAAGACCGCACGATGAAGTCAAATCTTTAAAAGGCGAGAACTTGGTTGGAAACCGTGCTTAACGCACTTCACTTTAAAAACAAATGAAGTTTTTCTAATGAATGTGTCAGAAATAGAGGCAAAAAATGTGGTGTTTATTGATTATGTAATTAATACAAAAATATTTTTCCCTTGGACCACACCTATGAAAGTACATAAAAAGCACTCTTTAGATTCTTAAGGCAACGATTAATAATACGCGCATGTTGAAATCCAGTTTTTCTATTTTGCGTTCAAAATGATTTCATTTCGACACCCAAAGGAGTGTCAAAAAGATATTAATTTCGACACTACTTCTGTTGTTGTTTACATGACTATTAACAATATTGTTTTTGTCAAGTTCTATCTTAGCAAAAATTGTGACGCCGCGATGGTAGCGCAACTGCCAAAATAGCACGTATGTCAAGACATAGAGAAAGTTAATAAAAAGAAGAGTGTCCGATTCTATGCTAAAAATGAGCATTGCGTTCGATCACAGCGATTCGGAGTTAAAAGGGATACCTATACTATCGACTGAAAAAATGCGGGGTATTTAAATCCGTCTCTGGTCTGAATTTTGTTCGCAACTTATTTACCCTGTAAACACATTTTTTAAAGACCGTTGTTCTTACAGGTTTGCAGTTAATATATCTATCAATTTATTTATTATAAGAGCAATAGATAATTCGAAAAAATTTTATTGCATTACAAAAGTTTTATAGACAAAATTGTTTTTAGGGAAGAATGGATAAAAAAAAATGGATTGGTATTGTCATGTCGTTTTATTTAAAAAGAAAACCTAGAAGAAAACAAAAACTTAACATAATAATGTTTGGAGTTTACGAGTATAGTTGTTATTACTACAAATGTCACCAAAAAAATTAATTACTTCACAAATAATGTAATATTGTCACATATACGCTCCTACCGCTTGTTGCCTATGGACCTGACTTCGTTGCAGTAGTTGCGCTGTGCTCTTTCAGAAGACGGAGCTCAGATATAGGTAGTTGGGAGAGATGGATAGAAACACTCGATGTAAAAAAGGCTTGGTTTATTAACTTCAGGTTGAGTATAGAAGGTTGCAAGTATTACCAAAATATTGGGGAATGCATATCTCGTAAGTCCCCTGGGATATTCCTCGCGAAAATGTTAACCACGAACAGCAGCGAGAGAGAGGGCGAGCTAGCCTGAAGGGCTGTTACAATTAGATTGACGGGCGGATAGATTATTTGGTCTGGCTGAATATTTAGTTACGTAATTTACTTTTTATATGTAGTTAATTTAAATAGCACTTTGCCTTATGGCGTTATTAATTTTCACTGATTCACTTTTAATACGTGCCTGATCAGAGGGGCTTTTTCCTTTCGGTAATTCGCACTGATAGGTCTTTTTTAAAAGTGAGGGCTTTGATCTACCAGAGAGGCTTTTCCCTTTCGATAATTCGCACTGGAGATCAAAGTCTGCCGGTATGGGCTGCTGCACACCTTTTTATATCAAACTTTGACCTCTAATTCGAGTATTGTTTTGAATTGTCAACAAGGTTAATCATAACAGTTTATACTTTAATTAACAACAATTTATAATTGCGATTCAAGGTTAAGTTCAAACTTTCCACTGTATGATTTTATGTTAGTTGACACATGCCCTCCCTCCAGAAAACGACGGCCTCCGGAGTTTATTACCAGATATGCTATTCCCTTACTACATATATATATTTTTTACATTTTGCACTCAACCTTAAATTAACACTATCACAATCCGACCGTACTGATCTCTACTCGATCCAAGACGTTCTGGCTGGTTGCAACAGTTTGTTCATTCATTTTACTTGTTGTCCACTTCTTGTCGTGGCTCAGTTTTGTCCACCCGGTATTAG
This sequence comes from Pissodes strobi, assembly GCA_016904865.1. Classification (NCBI taxonomy): domain Eukaryota; kingdom Metazoa; phylum Arthropoda; class Insecta; order Coleoptera; family Curculionidae; genus Pissodes; species Pissodes strobi. Next base: position 353,481 of record MU182283.1, on the reverse strand, counting down.
TCTTGAAGTGTTGTCGACTCTGTATGTTGCTTGACCCAGTGCTTTTTGTTTATATGGAGCAAAAGAAAGGTTTGTTTTAATAATTAACTAATAACTAATTTAATAACAATCAATCAATTTTTTAGTTGCCAAATAAAATAGCAACATCCGTTGTGGTCAGATTTAGGCGTCCTACCATATATGTATATATTTAGGCATATTAAATATTTTAAAACGGTTCCGTGTTTTTATTATTAGATTTTGATTATCTTATACCATTTCACCATATTTCAGATTGTTATTTACTATTTGTTGTAAATCCCTCGTATAAAGGATTAAAAATAATTCTTTTGATTATGTATATCTGGCAGTTCTATATCTATTCGTATTTACGCATATACATTATGATAATTTTAATTACAGCTAACTTATTATTTCTAAATATTATAATATGATATGATACGTATTTATACTGCTTTGTATAGTCAGCAGAAATGGTAAGCAGGTCATGTTGATATTCCATTGCTCGGGTCGACTGCCGCAGTCTTGAAATATGCAATTTAGCCTACCGTGTATTCATCCTGTGGTGTGGGGGAGTGATTTGTGCTGGTGGAGCTGGTCGTATTGCGTAAGTATCTATATAATTTTAATAATAGATATATTAGGAATATTACAAATATGCTACATGTTATTATAAATAGTATATCGTACATTATTTCTATTGCTGTACTTAGTGCATATACAGGGGTTGCTAATAGGGGTAGTGTTGGCTTGAGTTTGTGAAATATTATGTATATTACTGCAAATGATAGTATACTGTTCCATATAACCATGATACTGGGATTTTCGTTTGTCCATTTATAATTATCGGATGACGTTTTCGTTTGCTTGATTTCTGACGTAATCGTTTGTAGCAATTCTTTACTTGATGTTAGGTTAAGATGTAGTATGGATATTGACCAGTTGTGGTTGATGTATTCTTCCATATTACTGAATTTGTGTGGCTGTAAATTTGCAGTCGAATTCAGTATAAACGTTTTAAATTTTGTCCATGCTGCTGGTATTACATGAGTAACTGATAATATTACCGGTGAATCGGTTTGGAGTGATTAATTTATTTTTAGTTTGTAGCTTACAGTAACATAGGATGGATGTTCGTAGTGCACCTGTAGCTGACGTTTTATTGCTCTGTATTGGATCCATACAGATTAATTCCATGCCCTCTCCAGGATGCATAATAATATATTCATTATCCTCTATCTCAGTGTTGACTATTAGTGACCGGCGATGACGTCTCATTGCGCGGTAAGCTGTCCGGTTCTGCACTGAGTCCCTGTGAAATGGTTTTATGGTATCTGCTGATCCTTTTAGGATATCGCCTAAAAGTCTGGGTAGGTAGCAGTATTTGTTTTCATATGGATTGCATATATGTAAACCTGTCCCTGTAATTTGTTTTGTTACATGATTGTTATTATTATCAGTATTTTTCAGCTACTCCTAGATATAGAGTGATGTTCAACTACACAACCTTGGTTTTCCCAGGCAAATGGATATGAAACTAATTCAAATAATTTCCATTGATTATTTTTCTCATTTGTTAGTACCCTTTATTTTCCTCTGTTATTTTTTTTAGGGCTGCTGTCGTCCTCTGCTGGGCATGTTTGGATGAGTTGCTATCTTATTACGCCTATAGTTGACTCGAGCCATTTTTGTGATTGAGTCCATCTGCTGCAGCGCTGCCTCGAAGTATCTTCACACCAGTTTAATCCATCAACGCTGAGTGACAGAGAGTTTGCCTTTTTGCAACTTTAGGTGAGTTATTAAATTATTTCTTTCTATTTATGACACTGATGATACATCCCTCATTTATTTTTTTTCTCTATCTAGGCATATTCTTCTTGTCTCCTTGTCCCTAGCTGAAGTGTATGATCTCCAGGAAATTGAATTTAAGAAGAGTATTTCCTCCTTGTGTACATTTTTATTTTTCACATTATAATTATATTATTATCCTTTTTAATTGTCCCCTATCTGGGTGTAAATTTTACTATATGCCCACTTTGTGTGGCCTTTATCTCTTTCACTGCATTATTTTACAACATTTTTCCTTTTTAAGTCCCTCTTTTTTCTGAACATCGTGACGCTGCCTTCATTGTCCTACATATGGTTCCCTTCTCAAAGAATCCTGCCTCGCACTCTCTTCATATAGAGTCTTGGTATGTATATTATATGTATATATATTTTTTAGTCATATTCACTATTCTATAATATATTACGTCTATGTGTATTGTCTGCTATACGAATTATTTTATACTGTTTATATCTCATATCCTATATGTATTCGGCCTTTATGTATGCATTATTTTACACTATTTATATCTAGTATATTTCTTAATCTATCAGCTGATTTTTATGTACATATTCTAAACTTTCTATGCTCCGTGGCTCTTAAGTGTTGTGATTTTCTCGATAGTATATTCATCACTCCCTAAGTCCGTTTTACATATAGCCGATGCCTATATGTTTTCTCATTAGCTCGTCTTCTATCTAGTTTCCCTTTAAACTTCTTTTAACTTATTTCTCCTAGTTTCTCCTCACTCGAAACGCTCATATGTTTTTCTATGACTTTCCCTGTATGTTATTAATCGAAAACAATTGCGTTCTCATTACAACTTTACTAAAGTTTCATTTCTCCATTTATTATTCACATATATCAAATAAACTTTTCTAGTCTCATTTTTCTCTATATTAACTTTCTATATCATCTATTTGGACGCCTTTATGTTTTTATTATGACTTTCTCTAGTATCTTAGATAGTTGTCAATAACACTTGCATTCCAAATTCTTGTTCCATCTTTCTAATATATCTCTGTTTGCTTCTCTAAGTGCCTCTCATATTTTTCTATGTGCTTTATTTTCTACTCTAAATATATACAATATATATGTACTCTATTTTCTACTTTAAGTACATATTGTTTCCATTTTAAATGTATCTTATATTTGTCTATATGCTCTATGCTACCTTTTTCTCACTCCTAAGTGTCTTATTATGATATTTCCTAATATGTAAGGTATTTATCATTGACACCTGGGTTTGTAGATACTTTGTGCATTGTCATTATTTTCTCCCTAAAATCGCTAACAGTCTTCCTTCGAAGTCCTCGTCTTCTTTCTCATCCATATCTTCACTACTCTCAATTTTATTATTGTCTTTCCCCAAAATTGCTAATAGTCTTCTTTCGAAGTCCTCGCCCTCCTTTTTGTTTATATTTTCATTATTCTAATTTTATTACACGTTTTTCTTTTTCTGCCTGTATAACTAATTGTATATCCGTATGTATCTTCCGTATCCTCTGTACTATCATCCGCTGTGTCCTCTGAATCCTCTTAGTTACTTAGTTTCTGCTTCCTCCTTAGCTTTTGGTTGTTTCATTGTATTTGCTTAGTTTTTGGTTGCGTCTTACTTAGTTTCTGGTTTTATTGCATTTACTTAGTATCTTGTTACTTCTTACTTAGTTTCTGGTTACTTTTTACTTAATTTTTATATATTTTTTTCGTATTTACTTAATTTCTGTTACCGTAGTACAGATCATAGTACTGTATAACTTTCTCTATATTTGGCGACATCCATCTTTAACACTAGTTTGGGTTAGTATATTGTCTATTTATATATACTTTTTATGAAACTTTAACTTCATCTCTTAGTTCCTCGTATATTTTGCTTTCCAAGTGTCTGACTTGTGATTTTCCCTATAAGGTATTCATCTGAGACAGTTGGGTTCAAAATTCTTTATACGTCCTGTATATCCTCATTTATTGTTTTCTCCTTTATTTCCATATTCTTAAAAACTTCTTGTTTCTTCTACTTCTTTTTCTATTTTCTTGTGATTTTTATGCGTGTTTAAAATTTAAATTTCACGCAACTTTGTTCACCAAATATTGCTAGTAGTTGTTCTTCTAAGTGTACGCCCCTCTTTTTGTCCATAATGGCACTACTCTTAATTTTTTGTTGGTTATTATCTTTCTTATATATTACCATTGCGTCTTTTGCCCCTCGCATAATTAACTGAAATTGCTTTGCTTCGTTATTGACCTCTCTGTCTTCTTTCTGACTATTGCTTGGTGGTGTGCTGGTCCATTGGTCTATTCTATGCTTGTACTGATTTTTCTTATTCTTCTTATGATCCAACTATTAGAAGTATTGATAATATGTGATGACTAAATGTGCAGATTAAGTATTATGCTTGACCTTAGTTGTAAGATGTATTTAAAATAAGATGGCTATTCTGGTGCTTACACCAAATGGTCAACAAGGTCAATTGTTATGATTTCCAAAAAATCTCAAAGAAAACTGGTACCGAAAACAATCTCGTGGGTCACCACGGCTATAAAAAATATATTGGATTGATGCAAAATGTTATTTTTAGCTGCATCAGGGGTCTATCTGGAAAAGCGTATCTCCTCGACGAGTCCTTGGTCTTGTGTCCTGTGTACGGGGGTCGAAACGGCTTCCTTCACCACTTGAAACAATTATAGATTTACCAGCGGATAGCAAAAAGAAAGGGCGCCAGAAGGGCGGATCGATTGTTTGGTGGATGAAAGTTTTAGTTACATAGCTTACTTTTTATATGTAGTTAATTTAAATAGCACTTTGCCTTATGGCGATATTAATTTTCACTGATTCACTTTTAAGGCGTGCCTGATCAGAGGGGCTTTTCCCTTTCGGTATTTCGCACTGATAGGTCTTTTTTAAACGTGCCTGATCAGAGGGGCTTTTCCCTTTCGGTAATTAGCACTGATAGGTCTTTTTTAAAAGTGAGAGCTTTGATCTACCAGAGGGGCTTTTCCCTGGAGATCAAAGTCTGCCGGTAGCCCATACCGGCTGCACAGCTTTTTATATCAAACTTTGACCTCTAATTCGAGTATTGTTTTGAATTGTCAACAAGGTTAATCATAACAGTTCATACTTTAATTAACAACAATTTATAATTGCGTTTCAAGGTTAAGTTCAAACTTTCCACTGTATGATTTTATATTAGTTGACAATATCGAGCATATAATTTGTACCGATTATTTTTTCAACATGCCTATTGCCGACACTACCTACTCATTTCATTGGGAAAAACAGAAATCTCGAATCCGCCATTAGCCATTATACCAAACACCAGTCTCAGACCAGCCACACAAAACTCGCAGACTTCAGACTGAACTGGATAGCCACAGAAAATAAACTAGTAATAGCGTTAAAACAGAGTTCTAGTGCATGTTGCCGAAGGTTCCAAATCCCAACGTAGTAGTAATAACGTATGGATCGCAGTATAATCATTCAACCCAGTTTTAGGTACTTTCAAGAATGTTATTATTATTTTAATGAAATTTAATGACGATGGACTTCCTTTCACCTGACACGACCTTCTCGGGTGATATATGGCGCTTTCTAGCCACTTTAACTTTATTTATTTTATCATTTTCATTACAGGTTGTAGGAAAAGAAATAGTGTACCTACATTACTCGTGAGGAAGTACTTTTCAATAGTACTTTCAAAACTTACTATTTAAAATATTATTCCGTAAAATTACCAAATCATTTTATTGGTACCAAAAAATGTTTAAGAACAACAAGAAATACGGTAGATCAAAGCTTTGAGATCTACGTTAAACTATGGTCTTCAGACACAAATGGCTGAAATCCAGTAAAAACTTATTACCCATTTATAGGATTGTATTAAATCAATTAGGTTTATGTGATAATGTAGAATAATACATATTTCCAGTGGCCTTCAAAAAGCTTATTATTCCTAAGCCAGAGCAAACAGTTTTAAGGAGTGAGGTACAGTTCGTAAGCGTGTGGCTATAAAGTGTCTTGACGGAAATGATTCAATCAGGATGAGCCTCACTCTTCTCGTTCTCATCTTCAGCTTCTAGTTTATTTCGCACTTTATTATTTACTGTAGAACCACTCAGAGTTCAGCGGTTTTAAATAAAAAAATAAAATGATGATAATGTAGACGATTCATCTAAATGCGAACTACTAGGTACCACAATATATTTTATTTTGCGAAGATTTACTGGGATAATTTCGTATTCCTCTTGAAATATTCAATTTCATTTTTGATCATTTATTGTCACTTCTAAAATGTATTTCAAGTAACACTGACGATTTTATTTAAGATTATTCTGAAAGTTTGAAAACTTTATGTTATTTACGAAAGCCGCTTTAAATGCCCTAAATAAGTCATTTATGTTTCAAGAGATCTTTTAGGATTTTTTCTAGTTGTTAATCAGGAGGAACTAGATTTAATAGGGAAACTTAATGACTTGATTACAGCCTCCTTAAAGCTAGCATAATTAAACAGCCAGAAAGCCTTATGAATTGGCTTTGTCGCTACTGTTAAAGCACATGTTTATGGCAAATTAGTCTTCTGGGGTCTCTGTTGGAAGTAAAGTATCAATAAAACAAGAACATGTTTTCTTGGGTAAAATATTAATTTATTTTCGTTTACCCTGACCTATAGTTGGAATAAAAAAATTGGTTTGTTATTTTCAATAAAATATAAATTGTCCATAATCTCTTGTAAAACGTAGATTAAAATTTGGATTATAATATTCCAAAAAAAAATCATATCCCAGAGGGGGTGAAAAATATGTAATAATAGATGTTGTGTTCAAAAGTTGCTATCTCAAACTTTGATACCAGAATCCCAATAGAATATTTTTTGGACCCCCTGTATACATTTTCCCATATGTGGTAGTACCAACCAGGTAAGAATCCTAATATTTTTCTCTGCTTGGCTATTAATGAGAGAAATAATCTTTAATCCATTAACGAAACACACGCGAAAAATATGAAGCGATTTTGATTTTTAGCTAAAAGAACATCTTGTACTACAGATCTTTTTATGGTCAATTCATCGGGAATAATGTATGCCGCAACCCGCAACTTAATGAGCAAATACATGTTCCATGTAAATTAATTAATCCAGTTCAATAACAATACTGCAGGAACCAAGAATGCGTAATGAGAAAACAAACACCAACCAATGAAATATACCTTCCTTTCGACAATAAATTCTTAACGCATCTGCCCATAGCTCCTTTATATCTTTAATTAGTTAAAGATATGAAAGTAAAATAACTGGGAGCTCTCAAGTTGCCAGGATTACAAATAAAATATGAGATACTAATAAGCAAAGGATACCGCAAGAATTATTGAGAGGAAATCTTGAATGAGAAGAGAGAATAGCGGAGGATTATCATTACGCTGGTATTTTATGGAAGTACCACATATACACGAGTGGCAATTAGATCAATGTATATTAAGTTCTAGAAGTTGCACTTTTTGATTTTTATGAATTAGATATAGAAATGCCATAATTCAATGGACCTTAATTAATTCCTTTTTAATACAAAGTTCTATCGAATACCGCTTGAAAACGATAACTTCATCGGTTGTAAGAGTACGTGAGAGATGCCATTTTGGTATCCAATATAACAACAATAATTTGCAGTTTCTTGCATTGTTTTTTGTTCCATTAAATGTAATTATAATAAAATCAAGCTCTCTCATCAAAAAACCCTCTATATAATTTCATTTTGATTTGAAATTTTGATTGTTTACGGCAAGGGTGGTAGAAATGTAATACGCACAAAATAAAAAAAAATTGCTATTTATACTTAAAACGAAATTTGTATTTTAGTCCACTAACTATAGGGCTGTGAAACCTTGTATATTCGTTGCGTGTTTTTCTTTATCTAACAAGATTTTTATTTGTTAATTTTTGCAAAGATAATTATGGGTACATTTGCTGAAAAGATTACTCCTTACTTCAAATATTTTATTGTAGCATATTTTTTTCTAAAACAGACATGTAAATTCATATTATTTTGTATTTTATCAGACATATTAAACACTGTATAGAGTGTAAGTAGACTTAATGGAAATTTACTTTAATACATGAAAATATACAAGAAAACTGGTAAATATTCACTACTTTTTAATTTCTAAAAAAAATTGATGATGATCTATAGCGAAAACTTATTTCAAATCTAAGGATGTCCCATGGGAGAAAAAACGACAATGAGAATGCTAATAGCTATTTATGATACAACTGTGAAAAGTGCATGTTTAAGGCACGGGTATTTGTGTGCCGATATAAATTATTAAAGAAAATTGATAACCTGATTTTCACAATAATTAACTACGATTAAGCTTCGAAAGAAGTGGTATCAAACTAGTAGGTACGCGTATTTAGGAAGCATCCGGATTACAGAACCCCAGTTAAACAATGCCGCCTGATTGGCTAGATAAGCGCGTGCGTTACACTAGCCCCGCCCGTCAATGTTTACTTTTTTCACTTCACGCATTGGTACAAAAACTAAGCATGCCAAAAAAAAACTACCTAATCAAAAAAAAATTAAAAAAAAAACATGCAAGCGCCGGGCGTCGAACCAATTACTTCGCATTCTAAATGCGAGAGCCATACCACCTGAGCCAGGCGAAATACTAAATTCTATGAATCAAAAATTTATTACGTTCTTTTTGACCTTCTAATGGGCGCAAACCTTCACTCCAGCTTAGAAGGGACTGGGAGTGAATAATCTCAAATCGAAAGGAAAGAAAACTTAATTTTGAGAATTTAAAATTAGATATTGAATGAAATACAGAAATAAAGTATGTCAACGTGTAGGCTAAAACGAGCTGTCGCCGAGCGTATAAATTAGGCCCTAGCTCAAATGCCGGAGAGTAGGGTGCGTGTTGATTTATTTAAGACGCCACGGACTTTTAGACAGCACAAGCGAGAGTTACCACAAAGTTGAAATATGGGACTCGTTGTAGCTTAGGCTTCGCGTCAAAACAAATGTATACCAAAAATTTGTTATTTATTTCTACCAGGAAAATCGGTTGGTAAAAACAAAAATTAGTTAGAATTAAATATCTACTTCGACAATTCATCAGTAACAATAACGGAAAAATAATTACCCAGAAATTAATCAAAAATCAAAGTCGGTATAAAGCAAGTACCCCAAATTTACCGAAAACTAAAGTCGATGAGAATAATACTCAAAAATGAATTAAAGATAACTAAAGTAAACGATGAACAAATACTCGAATATTAATCAAAGGTAAGTCAGGAACGATTCAATTATTGAGCGCAAAATAATAAAAGAAACAGATACTTACTGTAATGGGCCTTTCTTTCAGAGACACGATCAAAAAAAATAATCAATTAAATAAAACAGGTAAATAAACAAACAAAGGATTAGTTTTATTACCTAATTATAAAATATCATAGCTGGTCAGGAGGGAGAAAAGAAAATTAATTTGAAGAAATTTTCAGTAGTGAATTCTAATGGTTATTCTACTCTTAAAGGTAGGCTTTACTCGCTGAAAATAATTCACAAGCTTACTCTAAACAAGTTCAGAAATATTTAATTGTAATTGATGACGGTCGCTTAAAGCACTAATAAAAGAATGTCAGTAAAATGCGTTGAAAGCCAGACACTGCGAATAACTTCTCGTTATAGGTAAGTTCAATTAGCCCATGTAATCACTTAATTAAAGACTAATTCACGGTTTCTTAACGCTAATCGGCTTTCAGTTGGGCAAGTGGGCTTCTTGCAAAGCAACACTCAAATCCGACAAAGGGCAGTTTCAGAGACCAACACTTACGAAAGGATAAAGTACAACTAAGACTGAAACTGTTAAAATACCCGGTCGGAAAAATCCCATTAACAGGTGGAAATCAAAATTGACTCCGACCGGCGTCTAAAATGACTGCTTGACTCGGTTCGTCGTAAAAGACTGACCCAAGCGACCGAAAATCGAAGAGCAGTACCGCACGAAGAATCTTACCCCGGAAGAATCTCACTCAACCAATGAACTTCCAGTATAGTTGATCACATGTTCCTCTCAATAATTGATCCCAGGGAACGATAAAAACCTGGGATTTCGATGCACAGGCATCCCAAAAAAAACTACCCAGAATAGCCAAAAAAGCATCGTCATCAAGCCCCTCCAACCAATAGAATTTCCCAGTTTTCCTGCCAATCCGAAACCGGTACGTATTACGAAAATATTAGAAGACCATCGGGTCTAATTTTAAGCGCTAAATTCAATTTGTTGAAAATCGCATCATTTCGCAGTGCGGATTTATTAAAATTTCTCGATCGGGGAAGCGACGAAACCAAGTCGGCCGGCATAACTACGAGGGTCTCCCTGTTAGTACTTACGAATGCGTTCGGAACCGTGTGAAAAGTGACAAATTCTAAGGTGATTTACGCATCGATATACGCCGGACAAAACGGCCTGTGACATATTATTTGAACTTGTATATTTCATTTAAAAAATTTGAAAACCTTAATTTAAAAGAAAATATCAATTACTATGGTAAATCGGAAAAGGATTAATGTGAAACTTCATTCACGATCTCAAGTAATCTGCAACACAAAATAACTAAAAATCTACAAATGAAACAAATTAGACCCTATTTATATGATAAAACCTTTATTTGCTAAGTTACAAAAAGTTTTTAAGACATTTATGCTATTAAATACATTCATTAACATATTTTTAAAAAATCTGTCGTAGTAATATTGACAATTTTGAAATAAGCGCGATATCAAAATCAATAAACATATTATAATAACGTGAGTCCTTAAACAAATCAGGTACGAAGAAGAATAACGATAAATTGTTTCTTTAATTTGTATATTAATATACTTTAAAATTGCTTGAATTGGTACTGATTTTCTGAAATCACATTTACTTATAGATTTTATGACGCGCTGCGAGAAATTGGCAGTAGTAACGTTCCACAGAGGCTACATATGCGGTGGGGGTTTTAACACTATAGGATAGGTTACCATACACGATGCAAAAGAAAGACTGTTGTATCTGCTAGAATAGCTGGGCCCACGAAACCCCCGGCTGGGGTAGTAAGCAGGTGTATTTTCAGACGACAGGAAATAGTGTCATTTCTGTAGTCCTCGTTTGTTTTTTTTTGCCACGTCTCGCCGTCTTGGCCAACTAATAACAAAACTTAAAAGCCATATAGCATTTTTGCAATAGGAAAATGCTACATTGATAATATTTCAAAATCTTCAAGTTTTTCGAATAGACATCTTTATACAAAGCCGCCCTTATTTTTAATGCTAAATAAGACAAAATTATAAAAATAGGGGGTTTCCATTTGAAAAAAATTACTTGATTATTTCATTTAAATTTTTAATGGTAGTTTTTGATCACCCTGTATTTATTTATTATAAAAATGTCAACACAGACCACTAGAGTAGATCCCCTTCTACAAGGAAACCAACTAGAAATAAATAACAAAGGATTGCAATACGAGAAATTGATAGTTATATTTAGACCTGCAAACGTCATTCTTGGGCTAAAATTCAAGATATGTCAAAAACAGTTAGACTTAGATATAGGATGTCATATAAAATATATTTAGAATTTTTCGAAGAATTCAAAATGGCCTTAATATACAAGGTATTCCATCTAAAATAAGAAAGTTGATACTTGTCCACGAAAAAAAAATTAAAAGCCTAACTAAATCCAAACCACTTTTGTATTAAACTTTTTTTGGGATTCTGAGATAAGTTGCAATCCCGTAATAAACGGGCCACCTTGTACATGCTTAATTTAAATATCAGAAAACACTTTCAATAAGTTAGGCATGACAATAAATTCGGGGGGTATATACCGAATTTCTGTAGAAAGTGATTGAAATTAAGGCATGCATTTCATTTTCTTATTTTAAGTTGTTTTTTTTTTAAATTATAGAGAAACTATCAAGATTTTTTTTCCCGAGACAATATAATTTTTTTCGCAAGTAATAGGTCTTCCAACATGCAACGTGTAATTTGTTGGTAATGACACCGCGAAATATGCTGTTTTCAGTGCAGGATATTTCACATTAAAATGTAATATTTTTTTATGAATAACTTAGTCATTGGTAACTTTACATTACTCCATCATAACAGTATTATTAAAAAAATCCTTAGCTTGTGAAAATGTGCCTCCGACCTCTGACGTCATCTAGGGGAGTCAAAATATATGATTTTGCATTTTCTAAATATTAATTATTCGTTTGATTACCCTGATTATATATTTGAAGATTTTTATCCTTCCTTATATTTTTCTTGCATTTGGTAATTATTAAGTGGTTAGCAAATTTTTATATTTTCTAAAAACTTTCTTAACTGTACTCTATTCTAAATTACAAATTTTATTACAAAACAATTCTGAACGTGCTATAGGGAGCGTTTTGGATCATACTTGCTTCAATATTGCCTTTAATATAAAAATTGAACGTTAGAGAATTTATACGAATTATCCCTTTTTTCCGAGTTAAGGGACGTCATCGATGACGAAGATACAAAACCTTCGGGAAACAAACTCTACTTATTACTACAACATATTTATATAATACATACAACAAATATTATAGAATACTATCCTTATTATTAAAATGAGATATTATTATTATATTACATATTTTGTACTACAAGACTGTAATATTAAAAAACTGTAATTAATTTTGACGGCTTAAATTAATCAATATTATCAATAATAATATGGTATGGATAACTTCGTACGCCTATGAAAAGGGAAGTTTTTTTACTTGCTACTCCGCTGCCCCTCCAGTCCTCATTAAGGTACACCCTCTTGGCGCACTAAGGGAAATGAGGGAATTGAAGCCACCTAAGAATTGATGTTCAATAATTTTTTCAACTAAGACTTTTTAATCAGTTTAAATTCATTATATTTTGCATATAATAAGTACCTATATATTATTTTAAATTAATGATTTCTCGATTAAAACCAAATGACAAATTGTTCTGATAAAAAAAAAACTGAAAAAGCTGCTTGGCTCTCATTACCCCTCCTATGTGGGGTTATAGGAGCCAGTGTTATTTATCAATCAATTATATATATAACGTATAAAAACAGTGTAATTCACAACATTAATTTAACCTACAAATAATAACACGCAGCAGATTATTTTTTTAAAGTTTTTGTAAAGTTTGGTATGGGATATGACGCTGACCGTCGCTTTTCTGACACTTATTCCATCAGCAACGCATTGTGCAGCCTTCTGTAGGTCTTCATCTTCAATGGTCCACGAAGATTTTTCTGTTGTTCTTTGATGTTTTCGCGGCATCTGAATGAAACTGCATAATGAGAAGAATATTTTCAATTGAATTAAATACTATGGGGTAATGTAATAGGAGCCATCGTGGCTCCAATTATCCCCTAGTAAAGGCTTCCTTTTAAAACACCTCAATAAAAAATAGACTAATTTGCTACAAAAAATACCAACACACACACGCGCATTAAGTCACCACGAAATAATTAAACCTTACCATAAAGTCGAAATCAGGGTTACTTATCGTGCAATAAAGTCGCACGTGGCACTATACTGTTTTACTGAATTTTATAAACGAATTCTCCGACTATTTGTATCAAACTAATTCGGTAATGGCGCTGCTTCAGCAAGCATCGGGCGATCAAGGGCAAGGGTTGACTGTATTCACAGATCCCTTAATGGATTGTTATTGACTAATAATAACGTGGCTTACATTGCCCGCTGGCTTCCATTACCCTCCTTTCCCATATGCAATGGACATCTCTACGCTTTGCTGTATGAATGCCATCCAAGTGTCTTTAGCATTAAATTAATAGCGAAAGAAGTGAAATAGAATCGATATGTAATTGCGAAATATGTGTTTTAATTAATGCGAGATTTTCGAATTTTATATTTAAGGATATAATAGGCATAAACCCGATTAAAAAAAAATTAACCACTACAATCAAAAAGTACACCCGGCATTTTAATCCTGAACAAATTTAGTTTGTATTTAACTCTCGTCGTAAATGTAAATATTTTCTACCCGCTCGCCTCCGACTGGAGGTTGATGTAATTGATAGGACACGCCGTATTTTTTTTTATTAGAATTAAGGTTCAGAATGCGATACGAATACAAAGAAATATATTTTAAAAAGTAGTCTTACTCATAATATGGTTCGAATCGGTCCGCATTATATTATTTTGCTATATTCTGAATATTATTTAAACTATCGGTTTGTTCCCCAATATAGTTCGGTAGAATATTAATAACGGTGTTTGATGAAGGACTACGCTGCTTATGTCGTAAGGCTTTACATAACTTTATTGTGGACATATGGCACTTGTTTGTTTGTTGCAGCTATTTATGCCCCAGTTTACGGTTACCCAAGATGTTCGTGGAGGTAAGTACAATTAGTTTTATTTTTTTGCCTCAATCCTAAATTTTTGGAGGCTGAAAATTAACGTTTCTGAGCGTGACACCTGAAAAAAGTTCTACCTCCGGCGGGTTCACTTCGCCTCTTACATTTTAGATTATGTTGCGTACCTTCTTTTAAATTACACCGCATCCCAGTATTAGGAATGAAGTTCGGTAAATATTTACTTTGAGCACTTTTCGAATTTTGCAAAAAAAATTTATGTGACGTGTAGAAGACAGTATTAGAAGTGTTTTGTGACACGTTACATATTGCGCAAAACACTTTTGACGCCAAAAATTGAAAAATAAAAATCATAAATAAGGCCATTTAGTAAGACATTTAAACGCGAATTCTCCCAATTTGACGTTAACGATGAAAATTTACTTGCAATGTTGTCACACTTGGCTAACATTCTTGATTTTCAAGTAGGTAAATGTCCCAGGGCAGGTGCATGGAATATCAATTATTGAAATTACTTACATGGAAATGGATGAAGCACTAATGGGTAAAGCGCCGCTGCATTTTTCCAAAAAACGTGGAACCGCTTTGTATAGTCCCCAATTATATTTCCTTTTCTCAATTTTCGCCTCGTTAATTTCTATAATTTTTCCTTCGCCCCCAATGACCTCACTGTGTCTTCATTACCCAAACTAAGCAAAACCAACCCAAACTAATCGAATCTAACCAAAACTAACCCAGACTAACCCTAATTAGGCAAAGTAAAAAGACAAGCGCGCTACGCGCGCTTGTGTTTTCACTACCTCATACTAAGCATAACCAACCCAGACTAACCAAAACTAACCCAGACTAACCCTAATTAACCAAAGTTATTACCCGAACGAAGCAAAACCAACCGAAACTAACCAAAACTAACCCAGACTAACCCTAATTAAGCAAAGTAAAGAGACAAGCGCGCTACGCGCGCTTATCTCTTCACTAACCCAAGCTAAGCAAAACCAACCCAAACGAACCCAAGCTAAGCAAAAACCAAGCTAAGCAAAACCAACCCAAACTAACCAAAACGAACCCAAGCTAACCCTAATTAAGCAAAGTAAAGAGGCAAGCGCGCTACGCGCGCTTATCTCTTCACTAACCCAAGCTAAGCAAAACCAACCCAAACGAACCCAAACTAACCCAAAACTAACCAAAACTAATCAAAACTATCTCAGACTAACCCTAATTTAGCGCGTAGCGCGCTTGTCTCTTTCTTAACCTAAACTAAGCAAAACCACCCCAGACTAACCCTAATTAATAAAGAAGAGACAAGCGCACTACGCGGGCTTGTCTTCGGTATCCCAGATTAAGCAAAAATAATCGAAAGAAACTTTAATTAACCAAACAAGAGCATTGGGACGAGCGCGCTATGCGCTTGACCAACCCCGCCTAACACAAAACCATAATTAACCCAAATTAACAAAACGAGCGCGCTACGCGTGGTAGTTTCTTAACTAATCCAAGTATACCAAAAAAGGGCGCATTTGTCTCTCTCTCTTTTGTTCGTTAAATAACGAGCGTCTTGCGTAACTCAAAATAGCGAATTATTTTTATTATTTATTATTTTAATAAACACAAAGTAATTCTAAATCACCATGTATAAAGTGTTGGTTGAATGTTTCCAACAAGATACCGTATTTTAGAACCGAACCGAAATTACACTTGGCAACACCTGTGCCTAGAATGACAGCTGGCTGAGCCGTGCTAAGCTAACTAGATGATAGATCAAATAATTTAAGAAATCGAAATGCTGAAAGTTGAAATAGTGTCATGTTGACGTGCCAGAAATGTTATCAAAAGAAATACAGTTATATTTTTGGTTTTTAAGAAAAGAAGCTGGTAAAAGTTTTTTTGAGACTACTATTACTTATTCTTGTATCGCTATTACGCCTGACTTGCTTTTTGCTTGCATTTTTCAGATCCGTTTGGACTGTTGTGTGCGTGAAGAAAGGTGAAATAATGAGTGTGCGAGAGCGAGATAGTATAAGTTTGGAACATGTCGGATGGTTTAACATAACTGAATTTTGTAAACTTTGTTATTTTTTTCTGATAAGTAGAAACATTTGCGCAACATTTAATGTGTGGGAGATGGTAAGAGAAGTAACGTAGAATATGTCAGTATTTTTATTTTTTTGGTAGCCAATAAGTGCGCAAAGTAAATATTGACCCTATTTTGTTGACCTCTTACTGTTATTGGTAGAATTGAATTTTTAGGGATTATATTTTCTTGCGATTTCCTTCAGATTTATATTTGCCTGAATTTTTGGATTATTGATTGTTTTATATTCATCTGTGGCAAGTATCACATTGATCGACCCTTCAAGCAAGTAAATACTCCACTTTATATTGATGGAAATGCGCAGCGGCATCAGAAGTCCTATGCTGCCGCTCCACCGGCAGTAAAAGATCTTTTGATGCCGCTGGTTAGTCCAGTCAAATAATGTTTTTTTTTTAAGTTCATTGGCCTATTATGTCAAATGATACGGTAAATTTTTGAGTGGTTAATATTTTCCATAAAAAAATTAAGCCATCATACTGTATACTTTCTTCCAGAAACATAATTTTAATATAATTTGTTATACGTAAAGTCCGTACCTACAATTTTGGTACTGTGGTACGTGCGATGTAAAGTGAAAAAAAAAAACAGGTGTAAGATATTGTGGCGTGTCCACCCTTCGAGTTAAGTTTAGTAAAATCCTTGAGCATTGTTTTATTAATTTTTTTTTAGGTTTTAAAGATAATTATCAAAGTCCTTCCGGTTATGATTTGATTGTAAAAGGGGCTACATATAGCGAAAGTGGATGACGAGCCTTTCGGTCGATGTATGTCTCGATGAAAGTTAAAATTGACGGGGTCCAGTATTTTCTTTTGAAGAAAATATTATAGGCATTTTTAGGGTGTTTCGCCTTAAAATGGAAGCCATGTTATAGATAATCTTTGTAACAAATTTCGAAAATATCTTTTATCTCGATTTTTCACATGAATATATTTTGGTGCATACACTTCTGATTGACGGAAGCAATTTTCAGTGCACTAACCTAAAATTTCCCTAACTATAATAAGTTTTAAGCACGCTTAAATATTACCAAAATGAGTCGAGCCTTCGTGATTAAATCATTAAATTTCATGTAATTTTTGGTATGTACAATACAACACAGTTTCAGTATACTTTAATAACTTTGAAACATTAAGAGAT
>MU182283.1:249825-312824 GCA_016904865.1 Pissodes strobi | reverse complement strand
TTACCGAAAGGGAAAAGCCCCTCTGATCAGGCACGCCTTAAAAGTGAATCAGTGAAAATTAATAACGCCATAAGGCAAAGTGCTATTTAAATTAACTACATATAAAAAGTAAACTACGTAACTAAATATTCAGCCAGACCAAATAACCTATCCGCCCGTCAATCTAATTGTAACAGCCCTTCAGGCTAGCTCTCCCCCTCTCTCGCTGCTGTTCGTGGTTAACATTTTCGCGAGGAATATCCTAGGGGACTTACGAGATATGCATTCCCGAATATTTTGGTAATACTTACAACCTTCTATACTCAACCTGAAGTTAATAAACCAAGCCTTTTTTACACCGAGTGTTTCTATCCATCTCTTCCAACTACCTATATCTGAGCTCCGTCTTCTGAAAGAGCACAGCGCAACTACTGCAACGCACTCAGGTCCATAGGCAACAAGCGGTAGGAGCGTATATGTGACAATATTGGCGTTATTAATATGAACATGTATTTTTATTTTGCTTTGACGTAATTTTAAATAGCTTAAGGTACTTTTGTAATTTTAATATTGCATAAAAATATTTTATTTTATTTTATGTGTTAAGTGGAAAATATAAGCCTTTATGTTTAGTAAAAACAAAATTAAATTAATGTGTTCGTTTATTTTTACGCCAAAGCGAAATAAATAATTATAAAGAAAATAAAAATAAAAAAAGAATTAAAAAAAATTAAAAACATAATTATATTCATATTAATCACGCTAATATCATCTGAAAAACGATAAGAAAAATTGAAGTTCATATTTAAAAAGATAAAATTGATGTTGACCCCGCGAACACGGAACATCGGATTCCAAGTTGGATAACACTCTTTGATAGAGCGAAAAAAGTGGCAATGCAAAAGTGCAATTCAATTCGATATCCGTTTTTAAATAAGATCGCGGAAAAAATAAAACCAGTTTTTTCGGATCTCCAGAAATATTCGAAGTTTTAAAACTTTCTAAACGGCATATTGTTAAGCACCTAAATGCGCATGTTTGCCTTAATTTGACCGATACTGTATCTCTTACGGTTTTGGAGTTCCCCATACATAGACTTTAATTCGAGCCACCCTGTACAGGGTGGTGTCGGTCAAATTAGGGCAAAATTGTTCATTTAGGTGCCTAATAATATGCCGATGCCGTTTAGAAAGTTTTAAAACTATGAGGTATTTCCGGGTATATCCGGAAGAACCCGAAATATTGAAAAAGCTTTTATTTTTTCCTGAGCTTATTTAAAGACTGATTTCAAATTGGATTGCACATTTGCACTGCCACTTTTTCCGCTCTATCCAATAGTGGTATCCAGTTTTGTCATCAAGGGGTCACAATCAACTTCGTTTTTTCAAATACGAAATTAAATTTTTTTTATCGGTTTTCAGATGATATTGGCGTTTTTATTTTTTTTAATGAACTTTTTTAAATTTTAATTTTATTATTTTTTTTAAATTACGTGTTTTGCTTTGGCGTAATTTTAAATAGTTTAAGTTACTTTTGAAATTTTTACAATCAATAAAAAAAAATTATTTTGTTTTTATGTTAAGCGGAATCATTTATTTTTTACCCCAAAGTAAAATAAATAATTAAAAAAATTAAAAACAAAATATATTTAAAAAAATTTAAAAAATGTAAAGCACATATTCATATTTATAACGCCAGAAAAGCGATAAAAAAATTAAAGTTCATATTTAAAAAAATAAAGTTTGATGATCCCTTGAAGACGAAACGTTGGATGTCAAACTGGATACCACCATTGGATAGAGCGGAAAAAAGTGGCAATGCAAAGGTGCAATTCAATTTGTAATCCGTTTTTAAATAAGGTCGGAAAGAAATAAAACGATTTTTTAATATTTCGTTTTTTTCCGAATATCTCTGGAAATACTTGGAATTTTAAAACATTCGAAACGGCATATTGTTAGGCACCTAAATGCGCAATCTCTTCCTAATTTGACCGTCACTGTATCTCTTACGGTTCTCAAGATCCTCATACATAGACTCGAATTCGATGATATTACGGGGTATCTCAATTAAGGTATGGTTCCGCTTGTGCGTCGGACGATGCAATGGCTGCAAGCAGCGACTGCATTGCCGTGGCGTTTTAATGGTTCATCTAGTGCAGCAACTTTATCGAACAATGCGTTTTTAGCTGACATGAAGTCAGGGTGACCACCTCTCCGGTTTTCACCCGGAGTCTCCGGATTTTCATAGCGGTTCTCCGTTCTCCGGTTTTTCAGATAAATCTCCGGTTCTCGTTCGTCAATAATACCATCCAATAATATTAATGGTTTGACCGCCTTAGCAACATGGTTGGTGATTCCCCGCTTTAAACATTTTGTTGCTCTGGCCCTGGCATTAGAAAAACTGCAAGAAGAAGATTTTTCACTTCTGTCTATGGATGAAATATGGGTAAAGTTGTTTAAGTGCGGTAATTTTCCGGGAGTGTTGAAAATTATTTCAATAATTTTTTCAGTTCCAATTAGCAATGCATATTTAGAACGAGTGTTTTCCATAATGTCTGGACTTTGGACTGATGAAAGAAATAAAATGCGAGTCGAATTGGTTAAAATGGAATTGTGCACAAAACTAAACTATAATTTCACCTGCCAAACATTTGCAGAATATTTGCAAAAGATGCGCAAAATGATTTACTGAAATGTTGTCGGACCGATAAAAAAATATACTTTCAAATTTAAGTAGATATATACGAGTGTAATTTTCTTTTAATACCTAAAGACTTAGCTTTTTTATATTAGTTTGTTAAGTTTTAGATATTACAAAAATAGGGTATTTTATTAAAGAAAATAAACGTTGTTTTTTGATTAAAAAATATTCGTTACTCGTTGCGTTGTTTCGTATAGATATATTTTAATAAATAATTTCTTGTGAACTATGTGTGAAAATGGTGAATGCGCTGGCAAAACAATTTCTCCGGTTTTTATCCGGCTAAAAGGTGGTCACCCTGCATGAAGTACATACTGGCGCTTCAAATTTTGGAGGAAGGACAAGATGAAATTATTTTAAAGCACATACAAAACAAAAAAAAAAAGGAAAAGTAACCTTGTACACACAATGTACAAACACAGAACTAACGAGGCCACCTATACTGAAAATAGAAATAAACATTTTGATGAAAATGCCATACATTCAGAGATACCACTGGCAAATTTAATGTCATTTGCAAGAAAAGGGGGTTATGATAATGCAGAAGAATTTACGGTGCGAGATAGATACAAGGAAAATTTTAATTCTGAAGGTCAAATTGCTTGGCAAGAAACAGTAGTTCTAAGAACCTAATTTATAAGCAAATATATAATTAAACATCTTTTGATTTAATACCTGTTTTTCCTTCTATTCCAGATGCTATAATTTCCATATATTGTCTTTTACATTAATGACATATGACTATATGACACGCATGAGATGCGTCATATAGTAACTTATATTGAGATACTATTTCTATTAGCGTCATTTCTTCACCTCTTGCAAATTTATCACCGCTCATTTTGACGATAAAATTCGGAAATAAATACATAGAACAGGTGAAATATCGCACGCGTCGCTGCCTTGACTGCTACACCAAGCAGTCGAATAATTCGCCGCTGCAGCCGCTGTTGCGACGCAGCGACACGCCGCCCAAGATAAACCACTTGTTCGTAATTCCGAATAAGCAGTCTCTCCGTCGCACGCAGCGGCCGCTGCATGCAGCCACTGCATGCGTCCGACGCACAAGCGGAACCATACATTTACGAGTAAGAGCCATGACACACACAGCGTTTTTCGACGAATCGGCTGCCGAGTCGGCGACTATGACACACACAGCTGTTTTTGCCGCGGCGCGGCTCATGCATCAGATGACGTGCCGAGGCGGCTAACAAGCAGCGACTCGTCAATCACCGCCGTGCGTGTTTTTCCCCATTTGCAAAGTATATTATACGCGCCGAGTCGACGTCCGACTCGCCAGCCGATTCGGCAAAAACCACTGTGTGTGTCATGGCTCTAAAGATAGAAAGTTGCGGTTTTCGCAGTACATGCTGCATACATAAAAAGAACAATGGCATAAACAAAATTTTCATAGCCCGCTTCGTTTCTGAAATACAGAGCGAAATTGAAAATAATGCATTTTGGGACCCCCGTCGTATCTCAGTTATCCTCTAACATGTCGCAAAATTAAATCTTGCTTTTGCACAGCTTTTTACGTTTAATCCAGTGGCCTAGTCAGATTCTCGGTGTTAGATGTCAATTTTAAGCTATAAGTTAAACTTCCGGCCCCTGCCACAAACGTATAATAAGGAAAACTACGATATGAACGAAGTCAACGTTCCATGTTCTACCATTATTTTCTTAATTCCGGAAAACATTAAAAGACCAGGTTGCCTCCTTTCTGGATAAGTATAAACTAAAATGATATTTAAATAAAAAGTAAACCTAAATATGTCACAAGTTCAGTGAATACTCAAACAAACCTGTTGAAATGAGAGACTTCACGGCAGTTTTCACTGCTCTGTATAAGGCAGACTAACATGTCATATTATTATGTTTCAAAATATTGAAAATTTTCATTCTCAGCCATCGTAAAAAATACAATATTACACGGAAAATATAAATTTTGCAACTAACAGATCTGAATCGCTCCAATAATACCTATACCATTGTGTATAAGGCAATGCTTATACTATACTCACCAAAAGGGTCGTATAGGGACACATTTTAACATATTATGAATTTTAGGTTTATTAATTAAAATGCATATGCTGTATTATATATATTTGTAAAGCTTATAAAATTTAAAATCAAGCGAAATAAGCTCAGGGTGTTCCGTAAAAAAATACAAGTTGGGCTTAAGGTGCGTCCAGACCTGTGACAAGACCGCGTATCGTGACACCGCCGCGAACCTCGTCGCGTATAGTCTGAACGGTACCCCGTAACCGCAACGCATGACATCGCTGCGTTTACCGCGTGTCATCACTGCGTTCCATATCCTGTCGGTCTTTTGGCGTCGCATCAAAGGGATGCTACGCCGCGTGGTTCACCAAGTCTGGACGGAACCGCGTATCATCAGAACGTTTTACATATTTACTTGAATTTTAACCAGTTTCGCGGCTATTTTTGTTTCGAATTAGTATTTGCTTTTTTAATATCAAGATGGAATGGGGACAGGAGACAACGCTAACATTTATAGAATTACGCAATAAATGATCTATAACTATGTACGCTGCTGCTGCAACGTCCATGCTGACCGACTGTTTTTTTATTTAAATCAGCGGAACGCTGTGAACGGGACTATGATACGCGACGATGACACGCGGGGATGACAGGCGACGATGACACGCATCGAAGTTCGTTTCGTCGTGAAAATGTTCCTGACGCCGTCACGTCACGGAGTTTTGTCACAAGTCTGGACGCACCTTTAAAGTATAACGTAGATACGTGGGGGGTCCCAAAATGCATTATTTTCAATTTGGCCCTATATCTTAGAAACAAAGCAGGCTATGAAAATATTGTTTATAACATCGTGTGTGTTCACAAAAAAGTAACAAAGTATTGCCTCTATCTATGCATGGTCGTAAGTGAGTTATCTCGTAATATCATCGAAAACAGTGATTTAAATCAATGTTTATCAGTTCCTGCCAATTTCCAACGTATACATTATTAGAGTATGGGACATTTCAAAATAATGATATTTTATACTTAAATAGACATTAACAATATTTTTAGAGAAGAGGTGACACCAACAATTCCACTGCATATAATTTCACGTTGGGAATTTGTAGATAATTATCTACAAATTCCCCAAAACTCAACGTGCTAGTTGCACTTAACTTGGCAAACGTTGAAGGAAGTTTTGTATCTACAGTCAATTTTTTAACAATATTTCATCTACTTACAGTTTAGTTTGCAATCTGCAACGACTTCAGAAAATTCATTTTAATCACTGCCATCCTTAGAGTACTCGCATAATTTACACTTTTCCGTTCGGCCTCCATATTTTCCAAGATGGTTTGGCTGCAGTTTATTTCTGTGAGTCTTCTTTTGTTGTTGCCGACTTTGTTAACCTGCAGCTTTGTTTTTTGCTTTGGCGGGTACAGGTGATCGGTCTTTTCAGCAATAATCTCATATGTGCCGTCATACATTTTATTGGTTGTTTCTGCTCTGGCCGGACATCCTTTGTTTACACAGCTCCAACAAATGTCACCGTTTGATCGAACAGCACTTACCATGTATTGCCGTCCATCTACGTTTAGCCTTTCAACAAATCTATATTTTGCCATTTTTAACAGAGTAACATTAGTCTTACTCCAGCGAAGTAGCACTTAATACTGACAAGGAGCAGCCGATTCGAGTTTTATTTCCTCTATTCTGGCTGCAGGTACATTCTTAAAAATTATAATAAATATCTACTCCTTCGTCTAGTTTATACTAAGTACTTTAATATAAAGCTCCAATTGCCTGCAGTTTACACTTATCAAAATGCCAACTGAAATACATTTGCCTATTTCCCAGTATTCAGAAAGAAATCAATTGCGGCCCTCGGGTAAAATGAGTATAATTTTTCGAATACCTTATCAGGTTTACAAAAATAGGGAAAAACTACAGGTACATGATTTTCTTGTCTAAATATCCAGAAAATAGTAACTACAAAAGTTATAAGGTTTTACATGAATCAGCAAGAGTCTTGCTATAAAAACAAAATAACAGCTGTACCATACCTAGTAGTACTACATACTAAATTTGAAAAATGTTTTGGCTGAATGCATCGAGAATATATTATCGACTTTTTTTTGAAACATATGTTTAAACATGCGGTTAAGATATTTGAAATATCCTTTCAGTAATGTATTATAAAAACATTTTAGAGATTTATTACACGAATATTTTGTAATCATCATCCCTATTTGCCCTAGTAGTACACAAATATTTGAAAAATATTTGTAAAAATGTAATGACTGAAAGATTTCACCTTATTTGTATAAAACTTTAAATTACAATCAAATGCCAAGGTTTCGACACTACAGGGCGCGTCAAACTGGCTAATTTCTGGAGACAGGAAATATTTATCACCATAAAAATTGGATCTTGGTCGTAAGAGGTGAGAGATCATCTAGCGCATGAAAATATTTGTAGTAATGCCACGTTGCCATACCTGCTTGTACTTGATATTAATTTTCTCATAGAATGTTTACATTTTGGAAAAAGTTAAGCGCTGCTACAAAAGGTTTTCCCTAGAAAAATGGTCCATATTAATATTGAAGATAAGCCGATGAACAAAACCAGTATGACAGTCAAAATCTCAGTGCCATTTACAATTATTAAGTATAACCAATGATAATAATAGCTACGCAATAGAAAACGCATAACAAGCTTTTAAGGAATTTCCGCCAGAGCGCAGGACCTCCGAAATGTGCTGCTCTGTTTACGAATAAATTAAATCTCGCACTGAAATCGTCGAAATACACCGACGACCGACTAAACACCGGCAGCAAGAGCTTGGTTTAAATAAAAATGTTAGACGTGTCCAAAGAATATTATATAGTATTTTCTTTGACATGTCGAAGAAATAACGTGTAACAAGCAATAAGGCAGGGGCTACCTATGCCTGACTGACGAGTCCAATAGGTAGACCCGGGACGAAACGCAAAAATGGCGCAGCAGTGGAATCTAATCATGGCGTTATGTAATTATGATAACTGTACTGGCGAAGGTGTATTGGCGAAATAAAACGTGTTACTAAAAAGTGTCGTTTACAGATCAGAAGTCGGGATAACCTACGTATTGAGTTATTTGTTGTGGAGAACGGTGAAATACGCGATTTCGGCGAGTTAAATCGAAGTGGAATCTTCTTCTTTTTTTGTGTGAGTGGCGATATCACAAAAACTCATAACAAAAGGCGGGCGTTTGTTGCTATCCTTGACAGTGGATTGACATTTGGCGATTTTTCAGATATTCACAATAATAATAAAGAAGTGTGTGCTAATTAATTAGTGACTATTGTAAAAATTGTGGCGTATTTCAACTGTGTTTATTGGAATTGGTGTTTAAAAGGCGTTTTTCAAGTGATTTCCTATGGAAGAAGGCAGAAGTGACGAGTTAGAGCTCGATTACGAGTTGGAATTGAGCGACGGTGACCACGGCGAAGGCGATTCGGCGATGGAAGACGAAACAGTCTCCATGGTACATAAGCTGTTGAAAGGCGGTTTGGCAACTAGTATCCAGCAGATTGTGGCGGCCGAAATGGCAAGGGCGGCGAAGCAAAAGGCGACCGAAATGGTAAAGGCGACGAAACAAAGGGCGGCCGTTGGTACTGGCGGTATCAAGGGCATCAGAAAAGGCGATAAATCAGGTGAGAGCGCTCCTCAGGCGGTAGTAGAGCATGCTTGTAGCGATAAGGCGGACTCCGCTTGCAGTTTGGGCTGTATGGGGTCAAGGGCAAGGGCAGGCGGCGACATTCTTGACCCTTTCGATCCTGACAGTCAGGACTGTAACGTAGTCAGGTGGTTGAGCAAAATTGATTCGTTGGGCGATATTCATGAATGGTCGAACCATGAGAGAGCGTATTTTATGCAGGCGAAATTGCAAGGCGCAGCAAGGTGCTGGTTTAATCAGCTCGATGAATATGACCTCTCATGGGAAGACTGGAAGGCGGCTCTTAGGAAGGCGTTTCCTAGAGTGCATGACTTTGCTGAGCTGCTCAAGGAGATGATAGCGAGGGTTAAATTGGACGGCGAAACCATGACCCATTATTATCATGATAAAATGGCGTTGATCGAAAGGTGTGAGCTTTCAGGCACTAAGGCGCTTTCGTGTCTGATTGACGGTCTACCTCTCGATCTACAGGCGAATGTGAGGGCATTTGGTTGCTCTTCCCCTGGCGACTTGTATACTGGCTTTCTTTCCTCTTTTGACAGATATCGGCGTCCATCAACCGATATTGTGGAAATGGAGGGGCAAGGAAGTCCAGGGTCATGCGCAGGCGAAGGCGACGAAGACTTTGCGGTCTTCTGAGGCGATTCTCAAATTGAGAGAGGCGTTTGGCGAATTTTGGGTATCCAAGGCGTACTATTTCCAACTGCTGGCGCGGGCTGGCGTTTACGAGCAAGGCGTTTGCTGACTTTTTGGCGAGGCGAGGTGTAAAACAACAGGGGCGAATGGTCAGGTTGAAAGGTGCATGCGAGTCTGACTGGCGAGGTGCAAAGTGCGAATGGTCAGGTTGAAAGGTGCATGCGAGTGAGTTTGACTGGCGAGGTGCAAATGGCGAATGCTCTGTTGGCGAAAGGCGAGAGCTATGGCGATTTAAAGGCGAGTGAAAATCTGACAAAGGCGTAATATAAAGGTGATATTCGATAAAAGGCGTAAGGTTGCAACCACAGGCAAAACCTTTTGGGTAGGCGATTTGGTGTTATGGCGAATGCACAGATCGATAAGATCTAGTTGATTTACTGGCGAGTTAAATTAATGAGGGCATTAATTGTTGCAGGATGGCCGAATGTAACAAGCAATAAGGCAGGGTCTACCTATGCCTTACTGACGAGTCCAATAGGTAGACCCGGGACGAAACGCAAAAATGGCGCAGCAGTGGAATCTAATCATGGCGTTATGTAATTATGATAACTGTACTGGCGAAGGTGTATTGGCGAAATAAAACGTGTTACTAAAAATTAATCGTTTACAAACGCTTAACATTTTCGAAAATAATTTAAAAATTGAAATGTTATATTATTACGATTTTAAAATGTCGTGTTTTAAATTTAATTGAATGTTCATTTTACAAATGACCTTTTTTATGTAGCGTATTCTTTTAGTTAATATAAATAATGAAAAAAATATTAAATTGGTACATTTATAGTCATAAGTAGTTGTATTTTTTAACGCTCTTTAATTTGTTTTTATCAGACTTGGATAAAAAAAAAGTTCTCAGGTTATAGTTTATGAAGAATCCTATTTAGCTTGGGTTCGATATATTTAAATGAAACATTAGGTAAAGAGATAGAGGTATATTTTAATCAAATATTTCATCAACAAAAATTATTAACATATAAAATTTAAATAAATCAAAACAACCAAATAACTATTAATACTAACGGGTATCTGGTACAGTCGTGCGCAAAAGGACAAAAATGACACAAACACAAAAAAAGATACAAACTCAGAAAGTTGAAATAATTTCGGTTAAACAAAATAGTCAACTGATGATTTTAACGAATAATAAAGATTGAACACAATCCGTTTTATTTTTAACAATTGGACAATCAATGTCACTACATGTATTATAATGGTAGTAATATTATGACCCACGGGTGCAGATAAAAGCCGGTTTTCAGTTTTTTCCGTTCAACAAAATATTTAGATAAACTCAATTTAATAACTTCTCACATGATAAAATTACCTACGTAAGTAGCTATAACCTTCTTTCCTAAATGACACCAAGAAATATGAGGTTTTTAGGGTAATGAATATTGAAATGTGGTTATAGGAATTAACAAAAAAAAATCAAATGATAATGAACGTTAGAAAAAATTTCGCATTTTTTGCAGTAAAACAAAACCCGTCATAAAGATTTGGGAATATACAGGATGTTGAGACAAAATTGAACTGAGACCTTTAACCCAGCCTCAGAACTGCTAATTATTTCGATATCTAAATGATCATCTTTTAATGAGTCATCTAAATCTTTGTCCTCCTGACAGTTTGAAGATTTAGAGGGCTTAATTAATCCAATCATTGTTTGAATTCGAAATGACTGTCGAAAAGACTTTGCGGAAGGATTCAAGTTCCACCCACCTCGTTGTCTAATTACAGAAAAAAAGTTTTCCAAGAAGTCTTGGTTTCACCGTTTCGTCAAAATAAAATTATTGTTATAATTTTTTTCACTTTCAAAGTGTTGAAATATTCCATTAATACTTTGTATAATCCCATCAAAGCACGGCGGTCATGTTTCGTTGAAGTCTTTCTTAGCACTGATAGCACTGATAGTTAGTTTAGTTATTGATAAGACTTCTCTTCCTTTTTTTAGAATATTAATAACTTTGCAATTTTTTTTCATTTAGACCGCACCGGTTGGGGTTTCTACTATATATAGCTTATCACTCTTAAGGGCGTCAAACAAATTATTTAAAACTAAAATAAGATCAGCTGTTGGTGAGCCGTAATTATCATCATTTGCCGATTACTAATGCACGTTTTAATTGCAGCGGCCATGGTTTTTGAAAATAATTGAAGTGCCAATCTACAAGACATTTTTTCAAAACAGTTAGGGTTAATATGTTTTTCAGTTATTTTTGTGAGTGCCCTACCAGAAGCTGACTCTTTATCATTGTCAAATGTTTTTTTAATAACATCAAATCTTATGATTTTTTCTTGGAGTTTGAAACAACCGGTCATTAAATTATTACGAATACTTTTGAAAAGATGGGGCACATATCAGATATTGCAAATATTTAAAAAAATTTTACATTAAAAATGGATTTTCTTTCATGACTCCTAAAAGCTTAAATGCACCCCTATTGTTGCTTCCTTGGTTACACACCACTAATTTTTGAATAAAACCTATATCAATAAGAGGTGTTAAATTATCTTCAATTAGTGTTTTAAGTTTTTTTTTCCAAATAGATCCATGACAAAAACAATATGATATTGGAATTTTCCAATTTTTAAAAAGACCTCTTATTGAAAACACTAGTGCATGTGTTGCACTTTTTGACGCCGTCCCATGGCCCCAAATCCTCAAAACATTCTACTAAGTCCAGTTTTCTGTTATACTCAATTAATTCTTTAATACTCATTTGATCTTTAGCGTTAGAGATAGATTATACGCTTATTTTAATTTACCCGTGAATTTGAAATACTTTTAGTTTTGGCAGGGCCGAATATCAGGAGAGAGTGAAAGATTTATTATTGAAAATCTAAATTAGAAAAGTAAACGAAATATACGATATCAGCATAAATATTAAATAAGCAGAGCTCTATACCTAGGGTTGTGTAACTAAACGCGGACCGAAGAATGCAACTTTTATTTTTACGTTAAGACCGAAAATAGGCTTGCTTGGCGACGTACTCGCCGGTGTGTACTTTTTCAGCAAAAAATAATAACCATTGAGCGAAATATAACAGCTGCAAGCTGGCTTGAATTATAAACAATCCCAGGAAGGAAACCTTAATAAAAATAAAAATAAAAAGGACCAAAGAGAATTGGGCCCGATATTGTGGTAAAAACCCACAGCTGTTTAATGGGTTTAGGTAGAAAACCCTGCGATAACAAAATATGGTCAACTATCTTATAAAAGTAAATTCGAAATGGTTAAATAAAAGCTTGATAAATAATACATATATAAACTACACATTACGTCGGAGCATTCGCCCACATCACCCTCCTGCCAGTGATAAGGCTAAGAAAGCCCAGCCTGGAAACGATCAGGAAATCTAACTACTCGGTTTCTCTGAGTGGTTCGTCGCTGTTCAGCAGGAGCAGGATTGACGTCAACATAGTCGGGTGCAGGCACGTCTGTAGGCGGAGGAGCGGCCTGGGTGGCTGGAACGATGGTGTAGCTGTGTTGCAGGCTCTGCGGTGGGGCGGTGACATCTTTCAAGTCTTCTGATAACATAAATGCCGGTTTGAGATGTTCTATGCTGACTATGACGTCACGGCCGTGCATGTGGATGATGAACGTCTTATCGGACCTTTTAAGGACCTTAAAGGGACCATCGTAAGGCTGCTGTAGTGGGGCTTTGGAGGCATCGTGCCGTAGAAACACATAGTTTGAGGTCGTAAGATCCTTGTGCACGAAGATATTCCTGCAACCATGTTGGGTGCCTGGTGTTGATCGAAGTTCTTGCATGTGTTCTCGCAGTTTCTCAGGTACGCTGCTGTCTGTCTGACGATTTGCGGCGAGAAATTCCCCGGTGAGTCGGATGGTCTGTCCATAGACCATATCCGCAACACTGGACTGGAGGTCTTCTTTCCAAGCACAGCGAAAGCCTAAGAGGACTGTCGGTAAGGTGTCGGTCCATCGCTGGCTGGGGTGGCACCTGATAGCGGCCTTGAGCTGACGATGGAATCGCTCTATCATGCCATTTGCTGCAGGATGATATGCCGTGGTGCGCAGGTGAGTTGTACCTGTCAAGCGGTTCAGGTGCTTGAACAAGTGCGACTCAAATTGACGGCCTTGATCGGTTGTGACTCTAAGAGGTGTGCCAAACCGACATATCCAATTTTTGTAGAAGGGTTCGGCTACAGTTGCAGCTTCTTGGCCCTGCAGGGGAACAGCTTCAGGCCAACGAGTAAAGCGGTCAATCATCGTGAGGCAGTAGCGGAACCCATTAACTGTTGGCATTATCACAATGTCCATATGTATATGCTCGAACCTTGCTGAAGGTGGCATGAAAGGAACTATGGGTATAACAGTGTGACGGCTTATCTTTGCTCGCTGACACTCCAGACAAGTTTTAGCCCAAGCTCTGCAGTCTTTCTTGATGGATGGCCACACAAAACGTTGCGTTACCATCTTGACAGTTGCATTGGCTCCGGGGTGAGAAAGGCGGTGGACAGTGTCAAATGCGGCTCTCCTGAATGGTTTGGTAATAAACGGTCGAACTGCTGCAGTAGAAACATTGCATAATAAGAAGGTGTTGACTCCGGGAATCTGCATGCGCTTCAACTGCAGAGAAGAGTTCTCCTGCTGCCATTTCTGGAGTTCGATGTCGTTTTTCTGCAATGTAGCGAGGGCTTCAAAGTCTAGAATAAATTCTAATTCTTCAATGCGCGATAAAGCATCTGCCACTACATTGTCTTGATCGGAAACGTGCCGAATATCGGTGGAAAATTGGCCAATAAAATCTAAATAGCGGAACTGTCGTGGTGAGCACTGGCTTGCTTTTTGACGAAATGCAAATATTATAGGCTTATGGTCTGTAAAAATTGTAAATTGTTCCAGGAAGGAAACCTTAATAAAAAAAATTTAAAAGGGACCAAAAAGAATTGGGCCCGATATTGTGGTAAAAACCCACAGCTGTAAATTCGAAATGCTTAAATAAAAGCTTGATAAATAATACATATATATATAAACTACACATTACGTCGGAGCATTCGCCCGCAGATCAAAAGCGAGTACACATTTCTTTTCGTTTTTTGTCACAGCCGCACATCGTAATTTTAAGTGTTCTTTTATGCCTTCATTGAAGCTCGTTTTAAAAAAAAAATTGGCCAATCCACCTTCGGATTGTAGAGACTGATGGAAGGACAATTCCTTTTCTTCTCAAAAACTGATATGCTGATGGCGAATTAGAAAACAAGGAAATGTATATTTGTTTTTCTTGGAAATTCCAAATTTTTCTTGACCGTCCGTAACTGCATTAATTTTTTTTTTAGCAAAATTCGAAAAATTATATAAAAAGGGCAACAGGGTTATTAATTTGTTTTGTCTATTATTTTTGCGTTAAAATATTAATTCGTTTATGACATCTTTCTACTTTTGAAGACATAAATTTAATATGTTTTTTTTTTTAATTTGATTTTTCTTGGTGTCATTTGTGTATCTGGCATTTGAGTAATATCATCGATAACTCTTTCGATTTCGTGGTCTAAACCACTGTCGAACCTAGGTCGTTTCTTGGCAAACTCGTCTGTGGTGGGACGGAGTGAGAGAAGATCATGCTCGCGCCCTGAATACGTCTTCTTTGTAGTGTTAACTTAATAATTCTTGTTCATCATAATTCTCGTTGAACTTTTTTGGGACGGCGCGGCGTTAGGTTTTAAATAATACTTTTTTTCCGATTTGTAGTCTTGGTTAGTAAAATGTTTGTCAAAAATATGTTTCTTTTTACGTGTCCCAGCGTCTAACCCAAGCCAAGCAAACTTGTGTTTATTAAAATGACCAGTCTCGAACAATTATTTAAATAACGAAACAAGGTTATAAATGAAAATGGGTATTAAATAAACTCAAAGAAAGAATACTTTATCCACAAAATAAAACTGTTGGTAATGATAATGATTTACCTACTTCAACTATCTACCTACGCAAAAACAAACAAAAATTGAATTTTTCGCAACTAAATACTAAACTAATAAAGCCCGAGTTTAAGTACACTTCAGCATCAAAGACTAAACGATTCAATTCCAGAATAATTGAAAAATAATAAAATTAACTTCATGAAGGTCTCAATGTGTATTTTTTTTAGTAATCAGAAAATATAATTTTAAGTAATTTTTCGGGTTATGGAACCCATTATAAGATTTATAAATTTGGTAGGACGCCATTTTGTTCGGGAAAGTGACATATCTAATTAATCTTTCAACAAAAGAGTGCGAAATTTGATATTTTCTAATGTAATCGTAGGAAAATTATTCTTTCCTACGTAATCATATCGTTACTTTCTACACAAAAGTAGCAAAACACCCTTCCAAAGAACATCATGTCCAAATGCAAAAATTTAAGTTAGACAAAAAAGCGAAGTAAAAACAAGCAATTAATGAACTCTAAAAGTGGCAGATGCCCTGTCCTTTTATTTAAAACAAGTATAAATTTATTTTTATATGCTCCGTTAATGTAATCAAAAAATATATTTCCGTAATTAAAGAGGTAACGATCAGAAATGTAACAATATATCTATTCAAAACGTTTTTATTTAGGCAACAGCAAAATTGGAATAAACAAATTAGGTGTTTTTTATCATAAAATCATAAAATATGCGACCCAAAAAAGTAGCTATATATTTTTTTAATTATGCATTCTTATGCGTATGATATTACATAGGTACTTAGTTAACTACCCATTTTTTACAGATTTCTTCGTTTTTATATGGAAACCGAAACATTTTAATTTTGTCATCTCTTCGACTATATACCACGACAGTTAAAATACTGGCATACATTCCCTGACATGTTTCTAGGTATCAATACCTATATAATTATAATTTTATAATAAAAATTAGAAATAATATCACCTATACAACTCTCCCCTTACGCAAGCTAACAATGAAAGTAAATTAATTAGGTACTACATTTTCAACGAGCGCGCGCTAAACGCATGCCGTCCGGTCTTTCCATTGAACAACAAATTCGTGGAAATTCTCGCTGCACTCGGCAGTCGCGGCGCTTCTACTATGAATCTTTGGCATGGCACCATTATACGGATCATATGCGGATTTCCAAGAAAGGAGCCAGGCTTAGAAAAGTCTGGCTCCATCGGAGGGGTCTTTCGCTTTACATTGGATAATTCTTCTATTGCGTAGCTACTATTTTCATTGGTATAACTTAAAATTTATATGAGTATATACTTACTAAGAAAAAAAATCACAAAATTGTACTTTAAGGCTAGATTTTACGTCAATAGTCACGTTTGAGAACATTGAGAGCCTATGCATATGGCTCTTAACTAATACCTATTTGCTTCTCTATTAGATATTATGTACTAAAGTTATTAAATGTTTAGATGTGTTCATTGTTTGATTAATTTAAAATGACTTCAGCAACATATCTAAACTCTGAATTGGAAATTAATAATGCTGCTAATCAACCGGGTTACATAATTGAATTCAAAAATTAAATTTCAGATTGAGATAACAATTTATCATTTCAATTTACAAAAAACTCAACTGACGTAAGGGATTCCTTCAATCAAAAGTAACTACAATCAAAGAAGAAACTCAAAATCCGAATGTGCAAAATTTGGCGCCCTGGCAATATTTAAAGAATTGTTAAAATGACGACTTTTTTCAATTGAGAGCAGAATTCAGCGGGGTACTAACACCAGAAAATTGGAAGTGTATTGAAAGTATCGTCGTCAAATTCATTAGTGGGTCAAACGTAGTTTAATTTCCGTAAATTTTCATATTGTAAAAAGTTTTGATATTTTAGGATTTTAACTATTGGCAAACAAAATTAACAAATATGACCAATCAGAACTGATATCATAATTGTGACTTTTACTGTTGGCTCCCGGAATTCACAATAGTTATTTTATTCACAATTGTAACTTTTGGCTTTGACTTCTATAAAGATCAGAATTGTGAATGTCCTGAATTTGCCGAAATTTGTACAGGATCCAATTCAGTTTTACTTTTTCATAACTTCGAATCACATATCTAATAGAAAAATTAAGGAAAACTATTTATAGTATTAAAAAAATCGCAAGAGTAAAAAGGTTCAATGAAATTAATTATTTAATTTCAGTTCGGATAAACAAAATCATGAATATTCATTCATTACTTAATGATCTGAATTTCTGAAGCAACCAAGAATGGAATAGAAGCAGAAAATATTTTCTCTTCAATATGTAACTGGCTTTCAAAGAATAGAATGAGTCCTGTCATAGTCATGCTGACTGGTTGTCAAATCATTAACTAAATTTGTCTGATTTCAGATAGTTTGTACTAAATACGAGCTACAAACAATATACCTATATTTTTTTCAAATTATCCCACCTTAAAACACCAGAAGAAAAAAGATATGAACTAAATTTGAAACATTTTTATCTTCATAACTTTTTTTATGCATTTTACTATAGGCATCATAAAAAGTGTAACTAGGATATGAATATGAAAAGATATCTAACAAAGAGTTAAAAATAAAACCTACAATTAAAAATGTGTTTAGGTGGTGATGTTGTTATTAATGATAATGTTTATCGTACAACTCATACTATTAAACATTTAGTCCGTTTGGCATTTTATTTTGTAGAATCTAATTTGCTGAAGCAGACTCTTCGCAAATATTTGGGTTTTCTTGATCGAATGGAGCAGTTCTACAGGTTTAGACAAATTTCGTGATACTTCAGTTTTTCCATTTGAGGATAATTTAATATATCCTTTGCTACACTGGAATAACGCCATGTTAGTACATATATGTTCATCTGGGGTTTCTCCAAAAAAGTTAGCTACTTGTTCTGTTGTTAAAACACTGGACTTTTCGATATATATCTCATAGGTTGATGCTTCAAAAGGCAATAGTTTTTGAATATTCTTTATTACCAGCATTTATTTTATAGTCAAACATCTCTTTAGCATTGAGAATCGACTCCATAACGTGAAAGATTTCATAGACTTGGTTTATTCGACAAAATAAACCAGGAAAATATTGTCACTTCCAGTTTTCATTTTGTTCAGATTCCGCAATTTAATAAGCAGTGGTATTCGCATTCACATCTGGACCTGAATTTGATTAGTAATAAACTTAGGCGCTTGCATCGCGCTAATATTCTGATTCTATTTTCATACCCAGCTAAAAATACATACATTCTTGCTGTTGGCAAAAAAGTCTAATCTAATTTTATTGCAAACCTGGATGAAATTGAAGGTTTTCTGATCAACATAATAAAGATTTTAATTTGCTCATTTTCTGCTCTCCCTGCAAATATTTGTTATCAACATGGACTTAATTAGACATAGAGAAAAAAAACAAAGGTTGATAAAATAAATTCCTTTTGGTGTTAAATGTGATCCATATCAAGGTTATCCTCGAACCGTCATTGGTTTTGGAACTCCCTATATCCTATATTGGTGCAATAGGATATGCAAACCATCAAACCATCAAATCATAATTGGGCATGTGCCTCAGTAAATTTGGCTTTATAATATCTTATTTTTATAATTCCTTTTTATTACGTATAGAATCCTTTGAGAGAAAATAAGTTACAATTTATCTGTCTCAAATTTGAATTCGAGAAGCAGTGTATATTTTCCGTTTTGGAAATCCGATGGTGTATTGGAGTTTTCGTCAGCTTTAAAATATAATATTTAGAAAAGTCGACAAATCTTTCTTTATCATAATGAATAAACCTCGTTTTAAGAAATTAAATATGGAATGCAAGTCTTGCAACATTATTTATTTTGATATAATTATTTTAGAACTAGTTCACTCGGATGTTTCATATTTTATTATCATAATTATAGAACCAGGTGACCTTTTGAGGCAAAACGCTTGTCCCTGTTCAATAAACAGTCAATGTTTTTATCATTATAGATTAGTCATATTTCTATATACCAGTCACTGGAAGCCGGCACAAATAAAACCTCTATTTCCAAAAATATCAAGAAATAGAAAGCCCTACATAAATATTTAAGCACGAAGTACGAGATGTAAATATCAGGGTCTAGATTTTAAGGAAACTGGTCAGAAAAAGGGGTTCTTATTACGGGTCAGCAACTTAAAAATTTCAACCTTCAAAAATTTTATCTGGGATTTATATTCTTTAGTTTGCTGAATCCCGATATGGCCGAATTGTATTCTCTTGCCATCGGCAGTGTAAGCAGCCATGCTTAAATATTATCCTGAGATCCAAAATTAGTTTATAGTGCCATAAAAATATTAGAGGTGAACCCTCGACAGTGACAGTGCCCTATAAGTGAAAAAGTGAGTAAAGTGATCCACCCAGAATAATAGACAGCAAGCCAAGGTAGCCGACCGCTCGCTTTCGGTGGCGGTGGCAAAATGGGTAACACCTCTGACCGATATTTATCAACACACCCCCGTTATCCTCATATTAATTTTAGAGATAGAACAATGATTATGTTGCCTTTAGGAGCCAAAACTGGCAAAATGCATATTAAAGGCAGCAAAGGAGCAGCTAGAGGAAAAAAATTCCAGGCTCCTCGGCAAACTATCCGCTTTACAGGTGACTCTAGAGCGGACCGTGACTCAAAATAGCGAATTCAAAGTAACTCTCTTAGAACAAAGTACTACCATTCAAAATCTAAATAATACTGACCAAACATGGTTGGTCAATTCTTGAAAGATTTGACTCACCAAGTTCAATCACTCACAGAAATAAATAAGAAACTTTTGAAGAGGAACGATAATGGTCGTTTTTCTAATTCTAATCAAAACACTATCTTAAATGCCTCAAAAATCATGGAATAGAACCCAAACTTAGACAAGACGTCGGCCTCCTCCTCAATGAAAACCGAAGACTCGGCCTCTCAATGAGTATTTCCCTCTCTCAAAAATCTTAGGAACGTAAATGATCTCCTATACTCTGACATTCCTCTAAATATCTCCAAGTTTGGGGCTTCCGCTTCGTTCTCGGTCGAGTTAACAAGTGTCGCCTATCGGCCTTTTCGTCATCAATTTGATAAAAAAATTGTATATATCTGTCTACCAGGGTGTAACCTATTTGAAAGGGTCGCTCCAGCTCTTGTTAATCCCGGCGGGCAGGGGTCTCTCTGTTTGAATTGCCATCGCAAAGGCCAACAGAGAGCTGTTCTACTACTACTATCTCCAAATCTAACATAGCCTATATCGAGAGAGATTTCAAAATCCAGGCCAAACAGAAACCGGCGGCTACGACCCCCCTCCCATCCCTTTCAATACGTAGCTCCAATTGTCATTAAAAATCCCCAATTCTGGCCAGAAATTCATATCGATTTAAAGAAATTAAACCCAAACATCAAATGCATAAGAAAACACAAACTGGGAATCCAAATCACTCCTGCCACCCCTGACGATTACAGGGCAATCACCAAATATCTGACATCCAAAAATCACAAATACCATTCTTTCTTCCTTCTATACGAAAGAATACTAACGGTAATCATTAAAGGACTTAACAATAAAATTTCTATAGACTAAATTAAGGAGGACTTAGAGGACAATGGCTATACCCCCAAGGAAATTTCGTGGCTCAAATTAGGTCGGGCCGAAAACATCTCAAGCGACCAACTCAAGATTCTAGTTCCTCAAAGCCAAAAGTGCATTTTCAATTAGCAATATATGCACAATATGACAGTCACAGTTGAACCTTAAAGGAGCAACAACAAAAATTACACCGCTCTATTTCACAAGTGCCAACAGTTTGGGCACACAAATGTCATAAATGTGCAGGAAATGATTTTTAAGAAAAAAATTAAAAAACCAAATACAGTGCCGACCAAGTGTTGTAACTGCCAAGACACTACCCTGTTAGATACATCATCTGTCCAAAAAATCCGAATAATATAATATACAACCCCTACCTCCCACCAAATCTACCAGCAGCTCTGGTCCATATTGTCGCGGCTAGCAACGATCCGAAACCCAAACTACCCTATAGATCTAGCCTTGTCGCGTCCACGTATGAGTCATCGACGGTCGCAAAGATTCAGGAACTGTGGAACAGAAACAGCTCCTAGGTTCGGGAAAAAATGTAGATAGGAGCGAAAAAAAATAACTTTTAGCGATATATTTGTAACTTATTGCTTGGTACTCAAGCAGTATTGCTTTCAGAATCTCACTCGATATTTCAGCTATCGTTTATTGTGCCAAGAAATATTATCTCAAATGCGCTCTCCTTGATTTGGTTCAACTTGTCATTAAATTCAGATTTCCTAGAAACGCCCGGAAGTGCCTTTATTTGCCTTGGCATCACTAAATTGGAAAAACCTTCCTTTTAAGTGGATTTTAGAAAGTTTGTTCATAGCTACAATTTTGTGTGAAAATGTTAAGTGAGATTAGGTTAGTTAGTTAGACCCTTGTGCTCAATAGGACATAGTGTCATCTCCCAGACGATAGCTGCGACAAAAACTCACCCTTTTGGAAAAGGTAGGTATCTTCTCTGGCAGAATGCCTAATAAAACATGTGGCTTGATACATCTATATATAAAACTCCTAAGCAGTTGTAATTTGCTGGTGAACACGATGCCATATTCATAGACGAAATATTGCGTAGTTTCATCTACTTACATCTACTTCACCACAAAGCATGCCAGTTCATTGCTAATTCCAGTGCTATGCAAGTGAATATTTCCCTCATGTATAAAAAAATCCTATTAGAGGAGTGCAACTATCGGAAAATTACAGCGAATATTTCCCTCATGTATAAAAAATCCCATTAGAGGAGTGCAATTCTCGGAAAATTACAGCGATAATTGCACTGTAGAAACCGAAAGAGCACAGCGATAATTGCATCGTACGTATCTATGGTAATTCCATTGAAAATTTGACAGCGACAATTTATAAATAACGTCAAAGTCTAGTGAATATATAGGTATTATTAAAAATGTCTCGTTTCGGATTAAAAAAAAATCGTTTTTTTGCATCTCTGTACTTTGTTTACAGTTACATGTACGTTTTTGTATTAAAAAAGAATAAAAATGTATTTTTTTAAAACCATGTCCTAATTCGGGAAATATTCCCCCGAATTACACTCGTGCATCAAAATAACCAGAAAATTTTGCATTCGAGCGTGTTGTCTTAGAAAAACTGCATTCGGTCATTTTCATATTTTGCAAAAAGAGCCCTCCACCTTCGGTGTCGGGCTCTTTCTCCAAAATATGAAAATGAACTCATGCAGTTTTTAGACAACACGCTGTCATGCAAAATTATCGGTAATTTTGGTGCACTTGTGTAATTACTTCCGATAATTACACTGTAGAAACCGAAAGAGCACGGCGATAATTGCATCGTTCGCATATATGGTAATTCCACTGTAAACTTACGCCGACAGCGACAATTCATAAATAACGTCAAAGTATTTTATTGAATATTTCCCTTATGTATAAAAAATCCCATTAGAGGAGTGCAATTATCGGAAAATTACAGCGATATTTGCACTTCAAAGGCCGAAAGAGCACAGCGATAATTGCATCGTACGTATCTATGGGAATTCCATTGTAAACTTACGATGACAGCGACAATTTATAAATAACGTCAAAGTAAAGTCAAAATATATTATTAAAAATGTGTTAAAGAAAATCGTATTTTTGCGTCCCTTTATTTTGTTTATAGTCACATGTACGTTTTTGAATTAAAAAAAGAACAAAAATGTATTTTTTAATATCATGTGCTCATTCTGGAAATATTCCCCGGAATTACATTCGTGCATCAAAATAACCAGATAATTAATTTTGCATTCGAGCGTGTTGTCTTAGAAAATCAGCATTCGGTAATTTTCATAGTTTGGAAAAAGAGCTTCTCCAAAATATTATGAAAATGAAGTCAGGCAGTTTTTAGACAACACGCTGTCATGCAATATTATCGGTAATTTTGGTGCACTTGTGCAATTACTTCCGATAAGTACACAGGCAGGTGCCCAGCTGAAATTTCTGAGTTGCTTCCTGTTTTATTTAAGAATCTTATTAATATCTGAACTTCTCAGAGATCCTTGTATAAAAGTTATTCCTTAAGTTGATCCCGCTTGAGCCATTGATTACGGAACCCGTACCATGGTTTCGAGGCATTTACTTTAACAATTTATCATGTTGATTTTGTGTGTTATTAAAACACGTGGAACTTCTTTTGCGTTGAACTTCATTATAACAATATTTCAATCATACAGACAAAACCTTTATTGCGACAATTCAATCACCGCATGTATGAATTTTCTTCAAATATTGCATGTTGTCAATATTAAAATACAGGGTGAAACAAATTCGTTTCTCACCATTAGGATGTCAGAAACCATAAGAGATACGAAGTCTGTTAAAAGAGGGCAAAGTTGCGCAATTTATGGGTCATTGATATGCCGTTGCGAAATTTAGAAAATTCCGACTACTTCTGGAGATATCCGTAATAAATCGAAAATCAGCTATTTAATTTTTATTTTATTC
This sequence comes from Pissodes strobi, assembly GCA_016904865.1. Lineage (NCBI taxonomy): Eukaryota > Metazoa > Arthropoda > Insecta > Coleoptera > Curculionidae > Pissodes > Pissodes strobi. The sequence continues at coordinate 289,298 of MU182283.1, read as the reverse complement.
TGACTTATTTGAAGAGATGATATAAAATGAATTTAACATTATTATTGCCATTTTTTCTCCTTTACAAGATGGCAGTATCATATTTTGAATCTGGCGTTTCATGTCCGGGCCCCCACCATCATCTTATTTTTCTAACTGCATACCTGTATTTTTAAATAATTTTTTAGAAGCCTTTGGTCTCCCAAATCCAGCTATGTATCATACTTGTCCAATAACGGCAACAAATATTCTCATAAGTGAAATCGGGTCAGCAAAGATCACTTCATCTCTCTCTAACATATTTTCTCTTATGAAAAAAATATAGATTTATTGATTTAGTGTCATACATCGTTGGTTTTAGGAGATTAAAGGCTTCTAAAAAATTAAATAAATATTCCAGGTCCATATTTAAAAAAAATGAAGTTGATGATGGGGGCACGGTCACAAAACGTAAGATTTAAAATTTGATTCTGCCATCTTCTAAAGGAGAAAAAGTAACAATAGTAATGTTAAATGTATTTCATATTATCTCTCCAAATAAAGTCAGGAAAACTGATATTTTTCGTTTTTTTTTACGAATATTTCCGGAAGTAGTCGGAATTTTCTAAATTTCTCAACGCGGCATATCAATTAACCCTAAAATGCGCAACTTTGTCCCTATTTAACAGACTTCGTATCTCTTATGGTTTCCGAGATGCTAATGGTGAGAAGCGAATCTGTTTCACCCTGTATACATATTGAAATGACAGTTTAAAATATGATACAATTTGATGCAAAATAGTGCGGTTATTTTTTGGCTTGCTTTCGTTTATCCATTACGCAATGACTGGATATGAAAAAGGCGTAACCTATCTGAAGTCGATTTTAAAAGTTGTTTACTTATTTGGGAGCGATTGCATAAAACGTCAGCACTGATAGCGAAACTTTTCCCAAGGATATTTTCTCATACACCAACACTTCAATTTTAAACTTTTATAACTTAATCCTGTTTATCTTGGAAATTCTCATTGTTTGTTGTTGATATCAGTTTGAGATGCCCTTGCTTGTTAATTTTAATATGATTTCTTTTGAGAAAGTCTAAGTACAAAAGCTTCAGTTTGTTTTATCAAGTTATTATTTGTTATAGCTAGAGTATGTATTGTTTTTATTGAATTTCTTTTGTATAAATTATCGGCATAATTGGTTAGTTAGGTTATAGTACTATTACTTCAGCTGGCAACTCTATATGTCTCAGTTGTATCATGTCAAATTACTGAAATGCATTTTTACAAAATATAAAAGTATCAAAATTCAAAATACTCCTAAATCCCGATTCTAAACATGATAGAATATTTTGAAAGCAAAGATAATAATCAACACAAGACAGTATTACGTAAAAATTACAAAACTATATAGAGCTTCAGATGCTGGTTATAAAGAAAATACGTATATCATAGAAATACTAATAATCCGTTTAAAATATTCTAATAATATGTAAGGTGTAGAGTTGATTATCTAAATTTCACTGCCAATTAAATAACGTAAAAACTAAAAACATTTCAGAAATTTTCAAAAACCTTCGGAAAATTTTCATTTTGCATCATCGTCTATTTGGCCACAGTATTTGAAGAACGCAAGATTAAATTCCCAATAGCGAAACTAATTGATGCCAGACGCGTCTGCGGTCTACCTTCTCGCGAAAGCTTTTAAATTAAACTTTATTCCTACAATCATTAAATTAATCAGTCATTTTTATTAAACCTCAAATTTTTTAAATCACCGATCCTAACTATACATAATATATCAGAACCAAATGTTTAAAATAAATTGTCCTCGCAATCCATAATTCCTACCAACTCTCTTAAATTTATGACCATGGCACGATCACAAATGTGTAATATTCCTTTCCTGGAAAAATATTTAATATTTCAGAGTACGCCATAGTGAGCTATTATGGTTGGTATTACAATAATTTAACAAGCAAGATATTTGTAGGGCACTAAATCTCCTCTAGTTTTAGAAAAATTGCATCGTGCTTCCTCTCTACGCAATTCGAAATTACGTGGGTTACTTGAAAAGAAGGATACTTATTCTTTTCATTTAAAGAGTGTTAGTAATTCTATAATAGTAGAATTATAAATGGTTGTAGTAGTAGTCCCAGAGATGTTCCCAAAAGGGAGGGTTTTTAAATATTGTGTATATTGACTATTACTTCTCAAGAACAGGACATAATATTATGATCACACAAAATACAAGTTGTGAGCACTTTCACGCGTAATGGCTAAAAAGTAGCTAGGTTGAATGAAAAGGATTATTAGATAAATATTATAGACGTAATTATGAATGTCCACCCACTGGAGAAGTAAAAAATCTCGATGATGTAAAACAGTAATTATTGCAATACTTCTTTATACTTTCGATATTCTTCCTGCTTTTGCCAGATCTCTGAAAGGATCTGAATTTTTTGATATTCTATTTTTTTTGTGTTCGGCATACACACACACAAAAGCCATGCTGATCAGGCAACCTTAGAAGTGATTCAGCGAAAATTAATGAGGCCATAAGACAAAGTGCTGCTTAAATCAACAATATGACGTTTTTGGCAATGATTGCTTTACTTGAGGTGGTTGCTATGTGTTTAAAATAGTAACACGTAGGTTTATTAATATGAACCTATCAATGTCGCATAACAGGTATTTAAAAACATAACTAATAATAATACAAGTCCAGTGCGGAAAAATAATGCGGAAAAGTAAAACTTTCCAAACTAAAGCGCGTCCGAAAAAATTCACTTTTCCGCACGCTCGTAGAAAAATAACTATTCAACACACGCATTGAAAAGTGGATCTCAAAAGGCATATGATATAATCGTTTCCTAAGAATCTACAGTCAACAGAGTGCTTTTTTTCTCATTTTCATAGATGGTCATAGGAAATAGTTATTTGTGTATTTAGAGCGCAAAGTAACGGATTGCCGCTTGAGAAAGAATGTTACTGCGCGACGCGTAGCGGAGCGCAGTAATCTTTCGAAAACGGCAATCTTACCTTGCTCTCGAAAAACACACAGAACTTTTTCTACAGCTGCATTTTTTAAAATTAAATTCACATTTTCCTCTATACTTATTCTGAAATTTTCAAATGACTGTCAGTTTTGACATATTATATTCGGGCTTCGGGCATATTTAGAACAGGATTGCCAGCAAAAAACTGTAACAAACGCACGACTGTCATTTATTTCTCTTCGGTTTCCATGACCATTCATAGCACACTCGACGGAAAAAGTGAGATTTTTCTTTTCCATGTTCGCGCTAGAACGCAAAATAAGGATCCACGGCATTAGTCGATTTTGCGATTTCATTTCAATTTAGTAATTAGTTATTTTGCGCCCGGCTGTAGAAAAAATAGTATACATTATTAACGTGAAAGTACGTTGCCAACTTCGAAGGATGTCCGCACTCGGCTAGCGCCTCGTTCTAAATAACCCCTTGTTTGAAAACTAATACTTTCAACACTTTTTATGTATTATACAAAAAAAACTCGGTAATATAACTATGGAAATATGACTCCTGTTTCCAAACAGGCACGCATTGAGCAAATTTCATATTTGTTCATTTGCTTTTAATTGTCTAACAACTAGATATGATATGCCATAACTCCAAATAGATTGATCAAATTAGTAACAAATGCATAGTGGATCTTACCCAAATAGTCGAATATACTCAATTTTGGTGTATTACAAATACATTGATGGTTTATTGCTGACCAAACAAATAGGTTAAAATATCCGCCTGATATAAGTTGATATAAGTACGTTATATTGATATTGATACAACAGTTGTAAACGTTTAATAAAGTTAAATAAAAGATATTTAAAATTAATAAGGAGTTCATGTTCATTACAATGTGCTCTGATTACCATTTATGAAAAACAATTAAAAGTCATAAATATACCTAATATGTGTATCTTATATGATTTAGGATTTATAAATTAATATATTCGACATGTTAATATAAATGTTTGACTTATCACATGACAAATCACATGATGGCTAGCTTGGCAACTGCGAGGAAGGTTGTTATTTTGATACTTTATTTATGACAATTTTCGGTTAAAAGAATGCATAAAAATTTATGTTGTAATCTATGGTATTTTATAAGGTCTGTAATGCAAAACCAATATTGTAGTAAATATTTTGAAGATACAATGATCATAAAAAAGAGAACATTGGTTAACGATGTTTGTTTTAAATAAGGAGCTTTAATCAAAAGCCTATACCCTACTTCAATATGTGTCCTACCGATAGAAAACAACACAATTTGATGCAAACTAATATCTACAACTTACGTGCTGGGAGTTCGATATTTTCATGGGTTATCTATATATCAATAGTTGGCCTTCAGCATCGCAGGCTTTTTTGGAAAACGTCTTGCAGCATTCCACATGTGGCACACTGGATCTCAAGAAAGCTATAGGTATTTTTATTTAAACAATAATGATAATCTTCCTGCATATAGAATTTGTCCCACATGCGATAGATAAACTTTACAAAATCAGACCGGCTCTGGACCACTTACACGAAAATATTCAAAATACAATAGACACAATAAATACTTTGAGTCGATGAACAAATTATACCTCTCAAGAAGAGATCCTCTTTGAAATAGTATAATTCCAAGAAACCCAACAAATAGGGTAATAAAGTAATTTCAAAATCGTACCATTTCCAGGTAAAGTGGATATTGAGGTAAGTGAAAACGTTGTTTTACGACGAATGACTGCAAATTTTAGAGACGGCATTTGTACCTTGGGGATAATAAAACGCTACCGCATTCGAAGACTTCAACTTGCTGCTGACCACCGCCTTGGAAAAGGTGGTAGAGGTTCCTATGCTGAGTTTAGATTAAGATAAGACCACTGTAAACACTAATATTGAAGTACGGGTACTCCAGTGATCTAATCAGAAAAGTGATCGAGTTGCTAGTTCATTTTACGCAACTAAGCCCATAGATTTAATTCAATTCAACCAAATCTTGAACTGACGTAAGCCAGCCACATATGATAAAAAATATGATATGTTTATGGGTGGAGTTGTACTTCTTAATGGGCTCTTGTCATAATATCAAATATCACTGAAATCTCGCAAATGAAATCTCGAACTTTTCTTAATTTTATTGATTTGCATATGGTTACAGCCTGAATAAAATGTCGGACAGATAAGCGCAATGAAGTTAAGCCAAGAAACTCTTAAAAATTAAACCAGTTACGATTTTTGAAGACCTAACTAAACGTCGATACCAGCAATTATGTGAGGCTAAAAAAAATTTGGGAATAATAATGTGTGGAGCAATTCTGGAAAAATTTACTATTGGGATATTAAAACTCAAAAGAAAAATATTTTAAATTAACGTACTGATAGTTGCGTATGGTCTCTATTTTTAATATTTCTTGTTGCGGGCATTGGTATGTAGATCGAAAAAACCGAGGTAAAAACGTTTTGTTCATATTTCAAATTTTATTAGCAACAATAGAATGTGGAATTTACTTTGGATGGTTATTAAGGGTCCCAATAATGATAATGCTATGAATATTAACTTTATATACTTAAATTATCTGTCATGGTTTATTATGAGCTTAATTCGGATTAACTTGACTCTAATTTATTTTCTGCTTCTTTTATTTTTGCTTATTTTTTATTATTGGTACTATTATAGACTTACCGTTAAAATTTATTGTATTTTCTCGGGCATGATGGGCATACCTGTACTCTGGAACATAGCGAGAATAGATTCAGTTTTGTTCATTTTAATGTGCGTTCATTGTGTTCCAATTTTGATGCGTTTGCGGATGTTGTGGGAGCAGGGCGTTATGATGTTATAGGATTGTCAGAAACTTGGTTACATAGCGGCATTGTAGACAACTTTATTTCTATTCCTAATTACAATATAATTCGAAGCGATAGACAAGGTAGAGATGGGGGTGTTGCTTTTTTTGTAAATAGCAATTTGAAATTTCAGGTAATTCAGCCTCCAGCCCAGTCTAGTTTATTAGAGCAATGTTGGATTTGTGTGAAAGTTAAGGGTAAGAGTTTTTGTTTTGGTACACTTTACCGACCCCCGAGTGCTAATTTGTATTCATGCATTGAAGACTTAGAAAACTCAATAATACATTTTACTCCTCAATTTGACCATGTGTTGTTCGGTGGCTATTTTAATGTTGACCTTTCAATAAATAATAGTCCAGGAGTCAATCTTTTTCAACGACTTTTAAATAAATACAACCTTTTTCAACTAGTAAAAAGCCCTACTAGAATCACGGAAAATTCTGGTAGTTTAATTGATGTCCTCATTACATCCGACTCTAATATTTGTTCTGAAGCAGAGGTTTTGGATATGTCGGACATTTCGGATCACTGCTTGGCGTTCACCGTTCTAAATTTACCTACATCTAAAAAAGGAGTATCTTATCGTACATACAGAGATTATTCACAATTTAATTTTCCAGAACTTTTGAAAAACCTATTTAATATTAATTGGCATTATATGGAATCTCTGCATGATGTCCATGAGATGGTTTCTTTTTTTAATAACAATTTACTTACTTTGTTTGACCGGCATGCACCGTGGAAAAGTTCCCGATTTACCAAGCCGCCGGCGCCCTGGTTAACAGATAATATAAAGTTTATGATGAAGTTACGTCAAAAAGCTTTATCTAAATAGAAAAAGCTCAAAAATGAATCTTCCTTAGAGGAATACCGACAATTAAGAAATTTCGTAACCGCGGCCATAAGATCTGAGAAAAAAGCATATCTTCAGCAAAAATTTAAAACGGATCCAAAAGCGTTCTGGAGAACACTTCAGATGCTTAATATCTATGGTAGTCTTAATAGTAACCATTAAACATTGGATGCTGGTTTTTGTGTTAAACTGAATGACTATTTTGTTAAAAGCATACCTAAGGTTACAGATTCTACCAATTCTACTGCTTTTTAAAATAATAAATATGTGAATAATGGGGATGCCCTGGATTCGTTTAACTTTAGCTGTGTTACTGAAAATGACATTGATAAAATAATTTGTAAAAAGAAAATGTCAAGAGCTGGCAGTGATGGTATTGACTCTTAAATGCTATTTTTTGTAACTCCATACTTGACTAATTATATTACGTTAATTATTAATACCTCACTAAAGTCCAACAAATTTCCTAGCTCTTGGAAGTTGACAGATATTGTCCCTATCCCTAGGGTTAATAACCCTAGTGAGTTTTGCCATTATCGACCCATAAGTATTCTTCCTACCTTATCCAAAATCCTTGAGAGAGTTATGGCAGATCAAATAAATCGAATCTGGAGCAAAAAAGTCTACTACCATCAACACAGTCAGGTTTTCGTACCGGTCACAGCACCACCACTGCTCTCCTTCAGGTGTGTGATGATGTCTTTAGGGCTATGGATGAGGGTCGTTTTACAGCTTTGGTACTTTTAGATTATAGTAAGGCTTTCGACACCTTAGATAAAGAAATTTTATATCAAAAACTTGGACATTTCGGTATAAGCGCTAATTCTATCAAATTTATTAATAACTACCTTACGGGTAGAAAGCAAAGAGTTTCTGTTGGATTTAAATTGACTGATTATTCCCAACCAAGCAATTTTGAAATTAAAATTGGGAATATGGCTTTAACACCTTCTCTGTGTGAAAAGAATTTGGGTGTTTGGATTGACAGGGAATTAAAATTTGAAAACCATGTATCTAAATTACTTCAAGGTGCTTACAGTAAATTAAAACTTATATATGCATAAAAGTATCCTTTCAACCAATATTAAAATAAGATTGTGTGACTCATTAATATTATCAAATTTTTCTTATTGTGATGTTCTTTACTGGCCAGCACTTAATCTAAGGGAGAAACAGAGCTTACAAAAACTCCAGAATTACTGTCTTAAATTTTGTTACAATGGCAAAAAATTTGATCATGTCTCGCCCTTACTTGAAGCGTCCAAGTGGTTAAATCTAGAAGAGAGATATTTGGTGCATCTGTCAACTCTTACTTATAAAATTGTTTTAACCCAGACTACGAAATATCTTTTTCATAAACTTACCACTCATTCTGCAACACATGGTCGAAATACCCGTAATTGTAATAGCTTTTTGATCCCAAGGCATGAAACTGAAAAATTTAAAAGTTCTTTTAGCTATAATTCTGTTAAATCATATAATGTCCTCTCTAATGAACTAAAATCTTCAACCTCAATGCCAGCTTTAAACGCAATATTAAGAGAGCCGTGCTTTCGCAACGTTCGTAAACACTTCTTGCTAGTTCTTCCTTGTTGTTAACATTTCATTTGTTTCATTTTTGGGCACATGATGTACCTACATAATGTAGTTTTTAGATAAATGTTTTTTTGATAATATATACTCTACCTTATGAATTGTTATTATTTTTTAATGACCAGGAATATCTTATAATGAGAAATTCAAAATATTTTGTAAGTTGCAATGTTATTCTTATTTAATTCTTAAGCGGGACCGTTAGATAGAATAGCTGCGCTAGATCTCGCCGTCTGTTAGATTTAATACATGAATTGTATGTTTTGAAATAAAAAGACATTTATTATTATTATTATTATTATTATTATTATTATTATTATTATTATTATTATTATTATTATTGTTATTATTATTATTATTATTATTATTATTATTATTATGTATATGCTTGAAATTATCTTGGGAAAAGAGTTATTTTGGATTCATTTGAATTTTGTTCTGAAGTAGCTGAAATATTAGCTCTTATGGCCAAGCGTGTCGAAACAAAAAGAAGGGACCTACAAAACCCACACACCAATTTCTTAGCTATAATGGCGAGACTGATCTGGTCTGACGCATGAACTTGCTAGAAGAATAGGATTAGGCTGGGCAGCGTATGGTAGGTTAAAGGATGTTTTTAATAGCGGCCTACCAATAAGCCTAAAAAGTAAGGTCTACAATCAGTGTGTATTACCGGTCATCACATATCACATACAATACGAGGTATCAGGCTGCAGGATCGTGTAAGAAATACAGAAATTCGCCGGAGAACAAAAGTCGAGAACATAATCGGCCGAATTACCACACTTAAGAGGAAATGGGCAGGACATGTTGCGAGATTCAGAGATGATAGATGGACCATCAGATTTGTGAATTGGAGACCCCGTGCTGATAAAAGAAGCAGAGGAAAGCCTCCAACGCGCTGGAGCGACGACATCAAAAGGATAGCGGGACACTGGACCCGAGCTGCTCAAGACCGAGAAGAATGGAAACATTTGGGGAAGGCCTATGTTCAGCAGTGGACTCAACAGGCTGGATGATGATGATGGTGTTGATGATGATGAATGGCGAGACGCAGTGATGCAAATGCATTGCTGTTGAATGAAAACTTTCTTTTCTTGCGTTAAGTGTCACATTTGCTTTTACATTACCAGGGAGGGTAATTATGTTTATGTATCGCATTGCTAGTTTGTTTTTCTGGTGAAATAGATTTTAGAGCCCATTGTAACTATTTGAAAAAATACTATCTATGGAAAAAAGTCGAATAAGGAGTGTTTTGAATCTTATAATGAATTTTAACATAATTTTCATTAATTTACTGAAAACTGTATCTTTTTTGATTAGTATAAAACTAGGTATATTTAATTTAATATAAACATTTATTTTACGACTAAAAAAATATACGTTGGTCATATAGGTAAATAAAACGGCATTTAATATACATTGATAACAAATAGGCAGGTATAATTTATTATATACTCATGTTATAAATTATACGCTGAGTATAAGTAAATTAACGACGCGAAATATAAAATATTCTATAGTAATTAACTAGTATCTGTGAAATATATAAATAAGTATTATACAGCAGCTATAAAATACACACTGATCAAGGTAAACTAAACGCTGTGTCTATCCTCCCGGTACCGGTATCCGAATAAATCCCGGTAAAATATAATGGCGGTATGATGACGTAATGGTCTACCGGTATTTACAATAATCCCGGTAGATTTTGTTCTCGTATTACAATATGTCTTCGTGATGCAATCAATTTGTCGCAAGAGCTCTCGTGGTGTAGAGGTTTAGATAGTTGGGTCTCACCTGGACGGCACGGGTTCGAACCCCATTGCTTTTTTTTTAAGATTATGTTTCTAAACAGTTTTTTTCTTGATTTTGGGTATGTCTTGGGTTAGATTGGGTTAGCGCCTGGTTAGTTTCCTTTTCTTGAGCCCCGTAGCGAGCGAAGCGAGCGGAGGGTCATGCGGATCGACCAATAGGAGAGGCTGATTTTGACATAGTCGGCTACGCCTGTAAATGATCTTTTAATGCTAATTATTTTATAAAATCTAACGGGATTAATAGAAACACCGGCAGAATATTACGTCATCAATACATACCGGGATTTATGCGGACATCGGTACCGGGAGGCTAGCATAGCTCGATATAAATACCGGTACCGTACCGTATAAAATACGTCATCATTTTACTGGGATTTATTCGGATACCGGTACCGGGAGTCTAGACACAGCGTAAATTAAACTGTCTAAAATATATGTTGGTAGAAAACTGGTATATTTAGTTCAACATAACGTATATTATATGGCTAAAAAATATACACCGACGATAAATGTTTCATGTCTAATAAATATAACAAAACCAAAAATTTTCCAAAAAGTATTTAATATATGTTTATCAATCCCCAAACTGATGTGTTGCTTGTATAAAAAACAGATCACACAGTACATTAGAATAGAGGCACACCTTTACATACCTGGATACTATGTGTACGATTTTTATAAGATCAACTCTCTGTTCATGAGAGAAATAAGCATATTATTGGTTAAATAGGTATGCGGCTTTTAATATACATTGGTAACAAACTAGGTAAGTTTAATTTAGCTTAAACTCATTTTATTCGGTTATAAATTATACGCTGAGTATATAAATAAATTTAACGACGCGAAATTAAACAAATACGTTAGTAATCGGCTAGTGTAAGCAATAAAATATAAACGCTTATTATACGACTATAAAATACTCATTGATCATTAGGTAAATTAAACTTTTAAAAATTTACGTTGGTAAAAAACTGATGTTTAATTAAACATAACGTATATTATATGTCATATTATATGTAAATTATACGTCGACGATAATTATTTCATAAACTTCTAATAAATATAACAAATAAAAGAAATTGTCCAATATTTAATTTAGGTCACTGTATATTAGAATTGAGGCAAACACCTAGATACCTGTATACTATACGTACGATTTTTATAAGATGTAACTCTCTATTCATCACTAGTTAAGGTAGACTGCTTAAATTTCCGTTGGTAAAAAACTGGTATAATTAATGCAACATAACGTATATTACATAGCTAAAATGTGTACGTCGATGATAAATGTTTCATAAACGTTTAGTAAATATAATAAATATAATAAAACCCTAAACATTATGTAATATACAGGGCCTCACGGTGAACGTCCATTACAATATTTCGGAAAGTAAAGCCATTTGAATTCTGAAAATTGGTACCATAGGGTTTTTAAAGGCGATCTATTCGAATAAAATAACAGCACCGTTGTGCGACTTTCAGTTATAACGGAAGTAGATGTCAACTTGGATATTTCTTAATTATGATTTTTCCCATACGGAAGCTCTAATAATTTTATTCGATTTGATTTTCTTGCAGATGGAGCTCTACTTTAATACACGTATTTGATATTTTGATAATAAACCAAGTGCGATCAAAACCGAAGATTGAAAATTGAGTTTCAAAAGTAAATTTTTTTAAATGAAAACCCCACATGTTCATAATTTTATCTTATTTAATATTAAAAATAACTCTAACTTTGTATTTTTTTTTATGGCAGTGGCACACACACTAAAGGGAGATCCTATGGCGCTCGACGAGCGGTGTGTGTGCGAAGATGTTGATTGACACGGTTCTTGAATATTTGTAGGTTGTAATTAGTGGGAAACAGATGTCCTGGAAGGGAGTTCCACAGTGATGCAGTGCGCCCGACAATGGAGTTCTGGTAAAGCGATGTTCTAGGTGTTTCTAGTTGTACGACGAACTGGTGCGCTCCTGCCGTCTGTCGGGACTGTCTGACAGGAGTTGCCAGGGGCGGGATTATGCGGGCCAAATCCTGGGAACATCTGCCGTGAAAGTATCTGTAAAACAGACACATCTCGGCCACATGTCTGCGATGTTCCAGACTATCCAGATTCCGGGTCAACTCCGGATCGCCGACGAAACGCACAGCCCTCTTCTGAATGGAATCCAGCAGCTTTAGGGTATGTTTTGGTGCGGCACCCCAGATATGTGAGCAATATTCTAAGCACGGTCTTATTTGCGCTTTGTACAGCAAGAGGAACTGCTGCGGTGTATAGAGTTTTTTGTTGCGAAATAGCGCAACAAGCTTCTGGGAGGCTGATTTTGCGATGTTAGGAACATGGTCATGCCATGACATATTGCTATTGACCGAGACACCCAGCAGCCCGATTGACAAGGATGAAGGAATGGTCGATCCTGCCATAATGATGTCAGGGCCCGCTGTATTGGCCCTCTTAGTAAACGTTGCTGCTTGGGTGTTTGCTGCATTGAACTGGACCAAATTTCGGACGCCCTAAGTTTGAACTTTCTCCAGGTCTTGATTAACTGCTGTAATCTGCTCCTGTCTGCGGTGATGAGTCTCAGTCGCTGGTAAGGGTTTTTCTGATCTAAAGTGGGAGACAAGGGTACTGTCATCTGCAAAACTGTAAACAGGATTATTCGTTTCGATCAGCAGGTCATTAATATAGATGAGGAACAGAGTTGGTGAAAGTATTGCGCCCTGAGGCACGCCCGCGTTGATGGTGAATGTGTCCGAGATGTGTCCATCGACTGCAACGTGTAGGGATCGGTTCTTAAGGAAACTGGCCAGCCAGCTGCAGAGAGAGGCGGGCAGTCCCAAGGACGGCAGTTTGTTGAGCAGTCCGTCATGCCAAACTCTGTCGAATGCCTTTGAAATATCCAACGCAATCGCTCGAGACTCTCCGTAGTTTTCAATTGCCCTACTCCATATATGAGTGACATAGGCCAATATATCTCCTGTTGATCTCTCTTTGCGAAAGCCGTATTGATTATCGCTGATTATTCTGTTGCTCTAGAGGTACTTGAGTGGTTGCTGGTTGACTACACGTTCCATGACTTTGGAGATTATTGGAAGCAAGACAATTGGGCGATAGTTTGAGGGCGTGGTTTTCTTGCCTTTTTTTGGAACAGGTTGCACTCGAGCGACTTTCCAAGAGGATGGGTAAATCCCTTTTCTGTAAGAAAGAGAAAAAAGCCTGGAAAAAGCCGGTGTTAGTTCGTTGGCGCAGTTCTTTAGCACGATGGCAGGTATTCCGTCCGGTCCTGATGCCTTTTGCGTATCTAGTTCTTTAAGGATTTTGCGAATATCACGGTGAGAAAACTTGACTTTTGCCATGGTAGTGTTGATGTTCGGTATAGTGGGGAGCGTCTTGCCTTGGGGCACGTCTAAGGTAGAGTGCGATGAAAACATTTTGGCGAGCATGTTTGCTTTTTCCCTGGCTGTAGTCGCCGTGATGCCACGTTCGTCCGTCAAAGGTGGGAGAGACGTTTTTGTAAAGTTGTTACTTACTGCCTTTGCTACCGACCAGAAATTCCTGGAACCACTGGGGCATTGCAAAAGTTTATTCCTGATCCTTTGATTGTGTTTGTCCTTAGTTTCGTCGATCACACGCTTGCACTCGTTTCTCGCTTCGATAAAATAATTGCGATTTTCAGCGGTCTGATTTTGCTGCCAGTACTTATAGGCTTGCTGTTTCCTTCCTACAGCTCTTTCGCATCTTTTGTCGAACCAGGGCTTTCCTTTTGATGGTGACTTGATGGAATTTGGGATGTATGCTTCCATTCCTGAGGAGATTACTTGCATGATCTCTTCTTCGCAGCAGTCTGACGGGTCGTCAGTGGCAAAGCAGACGTCAAGCCAAGGAAAATCTAGGTAGAACTGCCTTAGATCGTCCCAGTTTGCAGAATTGTAATGCCAGATTTTGCGAGGCAATGGTGGATCCTTCTGTATGAGTGGCAATTCACAAACCGTTGTAATAAGTTTGTGGTCGGAAGTACCTAATGGCGGAGCAACTGTAACTGTGTACTGGTCAGGATTGGTGGTTAGAAAAAGATCCAGGAGGGCGGCGAATTCGCCCCTCTCTGAGATTCGAGTTGGTTCGTCTACAATTTGAGTAAGCCTGCAGCTGATGGCGAATGCTTCAGCCTCTCTACCTTCGTTGTCGGTCTTGTTGTGATGTTTGAGCCAGTTGGTGTTGTGGGCATTGAAGTCTCCCAGAACGATTATTTCTGAACTGGGCTGATCGACCTGTATTGAGTCAAAAGTGGTAGCTAGTGTTGAGAAAAAGCTTTGGTAGGCCCTATCGCTCGGAGGGCGATAGAGACAACATATAAACTTGGTTAATATCTTGGCGGTGAACTTGAGCCACATGACGTCAAGGTTGTTCGGTTCGAGTGTTTCCTCGCGGTGACATGAAAGGTCGCTTCGGACAAAAAGGCATATTCTGAGCTTATATCTAAATCGGGTATGTAAGTCGTAACCAGGATAGAGGTAGTTCACTGTTGTTGTTGTAGAACATACTTGTGTTTCTGTAAGGGCTAATATGTGTGGTCTATTTGCTTGTAGATGTTGGTGTACCGAATTTATGTTTGTATTTAGGCCTCTTATGTTGCAGAAATCTATTCTAAATTGGTTCGGTATCTTTGCTGTCTGTGAAATGCGGAATGAAGGGCTCCCAGGGCCACCCAGCGCCCGGAGATCCGAATGGCCGGGGAGTTTACTTCCGGAATATTTTGATCCTGGAAGCACCATCATGTCCATATATTCCTACTGTGGAACCCGGGACCACCAGCGCGGAAGCGGAACGTGATTTGGGAAAACCACTTAGCGCTTCCCAATTCTGGTGGGGTGGTCTTTCACCGGACGATGCGAGTAGGCCTATGCATCTACCACCTAGGGCCGCTTCCACTCGAAGCATCGGCCTCAGACTCATTCCTTTGGCGGTCCCTAGTCTGACAGGTTTTCTATTTCCAAATTTTGAAGTTTTCAAAATATTGGCAGTTTAACAATTTTATTGTTAAAATATTAGCTAGCTATGGTCAGTTGGCCATGACCAACAGGATAAAACAAGTGATACTACGTTTCCATGGTACCGCATTTCAATGTCAAATCAATTGCGATCATTAATTATTGTGTGTCAACATTAAAATGTCAATTTTTTAGACAGTATTTGTTAAGAATAAACTCTAATTTTAATGTTGGCGCACAATAAATAATGATCGCAATTGATTTGACATTGACATTGACAGGCGGTACCATGGATACATAGTATTATCACTTGTTATATCATGGCGGTCATGGCCAACTGACCATAGCTAGCTAGCATCTTAACAATAAAGATGTTAAACTGCCAATATTTTGAAAACTACAAAATTTTAAAAAAGAAAACTTTGTACAAATTTAGGGTTATTTTTTATGCTCAATAAGATAAAATTATAAAAATTGGGGATTTCCATTTAAAAAAAAATCACTTTTGACGATGTTTGCCACTCAATTTTGAATCGTCGTTTTTGATCACCATGTATTGGTTTCTTATCAGAATATCAAATAAGTGTATTAAGGTGGAGCTCCCTCTGCAAAAAACTCAATTACAATTAAATTATTAGAGCTTCCATACGGGAAAAAATTATAATTAAATATTGACTGGCAAACGTCATTTTTGACATAAAATTTAGAATATGTCAAAATCGGCTAGAATTAGGTATAGGACATTATGCACAAAATGTATCTAGAATTTTGCTGGGAATCTACATATGAAATAATATATATAAGGTGTTCCATTCAAAATAACCAAGTTGATATCTACTTCCGGTATGACCGGAAGTTACACAAAGCTGCTGTTATTTTATTCGAGTAGAGCGTCATAAAAACCCTATAGTACCAATTTTCTGAATTCGAATGGCTTTACTTTCCGAAATATTCTAATGGACGGTCAGCATGATATTAAACTGCAAACTAATGTGTTACTTTGATGAAACACAAGATAACACTGTATATTAGAAAAAAGGCATACATTTACATACCTTTTTTTTATAAGACGTAACTCTATATTCATGAGAGGAAAAAAATAAACATATTGGTTATATAGCCCTTTGGGGACCACTGGTTGCTTGAGAATACCACAATTCAAATGTCGCCTATTAGATGATACCAACGCGTAAAGGGTACTAACGTGCTGAAAATATTTTATATCAAGCATTGCACCGGTAAATGTTCCTATCGGGCTCCCCTGCAGGATAATCCTTAATATTTGTATTTGACAATATCATTTTGAAAGCTTACTATAATATAAATAAACATAATTACACCTTTTATTTAAATTTTTTTTTTAGAAAAATACATACGGCCCCAAAGGGATAGGTAAATAAAACGGTTTTTCAATCAATCAATTGATTGATTGAAAACGGTTTTTAATATACACTGGTAACAAACTAGGCAAGTATAATTTAAATTATACCGGGTGTCAACGAATAAATTAGACAAGTCATAACTTTTAGAGTATGACGTGAATCAAAATGAGATTTTGTGTGCAAAAAGCATAGCATATATTTTACTTTTCGGTAACTTCCGGTTCCACCGGAAAGGGCTCCGATTTTGAATGTTTAAATGGAACACCCTGTATATTTTGACATTTTTTGTTGTTTGAGACAATTCTGTATCAGAATATGACATTTTAAAAAGTTTTTTCGCCTACTTGATTTTTTTAGCGGCACTTTTAAAATTGCATCTAGGTGGCCATGATCGGATGCAAACTAATCTAAAGACCTCAGATGATGTCAGAAAATTACATTCGCAAAGCTTTAGCGATTAGTATGATATATAGAAATAAAACAAATTAGCAAAATCACATTCGTGTCTAACTATTTTTTTTTCAAATGGCGATCCTCTTTTTGACAAGCGCTTTTCGAAAAGAGGATGTTTGGCGAATTTAACGATACTAATTTATTTGTAATTTGATTAAAAATTATTATTTTATATATAATATATGTATATTAAACTCCAAACTATTGTGTTGCTTGGATGAAAAAGAGATCACACTTTATATCTGTGACCTGGTGCAAAAAGGGCCAATGTCACTTTTTTAAAATTTCCATGGCTATATCACATTATACTTTGGTAAAGCATTCTTACATACTGTAAAATGGCCAATGTCAAAATTAACGATTTAACAGGAACAGTAGGGCCAATGTCGATAATCGATATTCTTCCATTGCGCAGATTGCGCTAGTTAAAATGGCCAATTTATACTTTGGCCTTTCGAATTAAAACTGAATTACATTTTTACCCAATACGAAAAACGGCCAATGTCAGACATTGGCCCGGCCGCATGGAGGTAAGTAACACCCATTTGGCTGACGTTCGCTAATTTGAATGTAACACCCGATATCGCAACGGAGAGTTTCTATATCGCGTGTTACTTACCCTGAACAGAATTGCATTCACATAATGTTTAATAGTAATGCCTTTATTAGATAGTATAGATATAATATTATTAGTTTTTATGTTTCAAACTTTCTGTATTTAATTAATTCGCTCGTTAATTCGTCTAGACTTAGATAAAACTAAAACTAAAAATACTTCAATTATTATTTATGTACTTTGTAACACAAAAGGATGATCGACAGTGGCCTATGGCGAACGGACTACACAGGGAAAGGCCATACGACTATTGCCGCCAAAATGAGTAGGGATCTACCCATCATTGCGACCAAAGGCAATATTCCAGATGGCAGATTAAGACTGAGAAGGAATTTCCAAGTGGAATTTCCATCAAGGGAAGAGTGGCTGTCAGGCCAGGTACGTACGCCGAGCGGCGCACACGCATGGTACACTGACGGCTCATGGATGGCTAATACACAGTCATCCGGAGCCGGTGTATACCTAGACAACACTAAATCAGGAGAAAGCACTTCCCTGGGGAGATATGCCACTGTTTTCCAGGCGGAGGTGTTTGCTATTTTGGAAGTAGCAACCAAGGCGGAAGTAACAGAAGGTGTAGAGAGTATATATATTTACTCGGACAGTCAAGCCGCTCTCAGGGCGATCCAAAAACCCAGGGCAAGCTGTAAGCTAGTTCAGGAATGTAGAGACGCCCTAGACAGATTGGCTGTGCACAAGGAAGTAAGACTCAGATGGGTTCCAGGGCACAGTGGCATCGAGGGCAACGAACGGGCCGATGAATTGGCAAGACAAGGCTCAACGAGCCACCTCGTCGGTCCAGAACCTGGTTTGGGCTTAAGTAAAAGGCAAATCTCTCAGGAACTAAATAACTGGGCCTGGAGCAAGACAAAACACAATTGGAGAGGAAAAGAAGGATGCAGACAAGCCAAGGAAATGATTCCAAATCCTGACGGATCCAAAGCAAGGCGACTGCTAAAAAAGAGCCGAGAGGACATCAGGAACTTGGTAGGTATTCTGACTGGGCATGGAAGCCTAAACAGACATCTGCACCTTATCGGCGTGAGGGACAGCCCACTCTGCCTGAACTGCGGGACAGGGGAGGAGTCCTCATACCACTATATAGGAATTTGTGATAGGTGGAGTCGCCTAAGGAGGAAGATACTGGGAGCACCAACACTTGCTCGGGAAGATCTAAAGGATCTGGACTGGGAGGACGTCCTCACCTTTATCAAGGTGACGGGCCGTTTCAGTGCGGGCCGGGTGTTGGAAGTAGCCAGGTAGGGGAGGGCGGATCGGGGATGGTGAAAAGGGACTTATAGGCCTACTTACCGGGCTTCGGCCCCCCCACCCTTACTACTACTACTACTACTACTACTGTACTTATTTTATAAGTTAAAAAACTCACAACTTTTTGTTTTTATACACCAAATAGAAATTAAGAGTCCTCTGAATAATATATTCCGGCAAGTTGACAACATCGCCTGTTACACTGTTGGCTGCTCTCGCGTCGGACGCTGCTGTGTATTTAAACTCGCAGACAACAGATGACAGCGAATTTTGTTCAGACAGAAAATTTTCTGGAAGACGTGCATTTGCATAGGAGTATATTTTCTATATTAGTTAAAAATGAATAGTGTTTTTATGCCAGAGGATTATCCTTATATAAGAATTAATGATAAATTAATACGTTGTAAAATTAAAACAAAAGGAGAAGTGGATGTAAGTATTACCTTTATGTTTTACGGTATATTATTATGTAAATTAATTATACATACAAATTTTTAAGAATAACTGATTCTGCGCCATAATATATATACAGTGTGTCCCAGATTTGACTTACATGTATTGCTATCTCGGGAAATACTGGAGCTACAGGGTTGGTTAAGTTTTAGAGAATTTTATTACAAATTTAAATCTGGTTTCAGAATTAAGTTATCTTTTATGTTTTTTGAGATAATTGAGAAAAACCAAAATGATGCATTTTTAATTTTTTCCAGTAACTTCTAAATTACTGGAAGTAAGGTTTGATGCTTAATACATTATTTATATAGGACATATTTATTAAAATAATTTAATTCAGGTAAACATATTTATCTGGCTTCATTTGTTTTCGAGATATTTAAACAAACTTTTGGCTTTCATACGGACGCCATATTGGATTTCTGCATTTTTGGAAAGAGTTCTTCAAGAGCTTTTCAACGATGCATCACACATGTTTCTAAGATTAATATTTCTGGCACTTTCCATGACCAACTGTGTATATTTACCTGTTTTTTATATGTCTTTGATATTTACTGCCTTATAAAATTTTAGTTAAGTTAATGGTTTTGCCATAAAACATAGTTTCTAAATCTAATACAAATCTAATAATTTTTATCCTGTATATCTAATAAAATATAGCACACAAACCGGCCTGTGCCAAATCTAAATTCATATAAAATCAGAAAAAATAGAGTTCCAAAGATAAGAAGGATTATGTCGTTGTAAATTTTTGAGACTTATAAAGAGGACATCAAAATAATATGGCAAATTCCTAAAAGACTAAGACTTTCTTAGAGGTACTCCTTGCAGAGGTACAGAGTCGTAAAGACCAGTCGTGGAATTTTTTTTAACATTACGACATAAAGTATAATATGTCATTTTATTTGGGTATATTAGGGTATATTGGGTATTTCATAAAAAAACATATTTTGCCTCTGCCATACATGTAAAGTTACCAGAAATTACGATTCACATGGAAAGAATAGTATATTATTTTATATGGAGGAAAAGTGATACTTTTCATGGCGCGCTCGTGTTTAACAGCCGAACGGAGTGAGGCTAGTAATAGAGAGGCAAGCCATGAAAAGTAACTTTTCCTCCAAATAAAATATGCTGGTTTTTCTTCAAATGTCGACAAATTAATGCAAAAACATCTCTTTTTAATAGTAATAATATCTAATTATTATTAAAGATAAATGGGTTCGCAAGGCGGCTTAGACCACGGTCGTAGGTGGCCTTGCTTAGACCGGTGTCGGTGAATATAATGTAACATAAAGCTGTCAGTGGACACTGTCAACAATAATTATTTTTTTAAGATTGCGTTTTCGATTGCGTTTTAATTCCGTATTGATAAGCAGTTATTGAGTAAGTTCGATTAAATAATAACCAATTTGTTCCTAAATTAGTGATTTTTAGAAATGCAGTCACAAATTGAGTGATAAATACAAATTGTAGTTTAATAAATCTTGAGTTGACGCTTATTTTTTTGTCTGTTTGTATTGTATCTATGTTGCTATGACAACACTTTTACCTCCGCCGGCGGAAAAGTGAAAAGTAAAGCTCCGGCGGAGGAAAAACGAAACTTCACGGCCGCCTACACAGTCGAGTAATAACGGATTTACTGACGTTTGAAGAAAAACAAATTTTCCCCATAGGTTCCTCATGTTTTTTATTTGTATCATTAGTAATTTTTGCTGCCTACACAATACTCTGCAGGTTAGATTTTTATTTAAAAAAGCAAAATTTAGAGGATCTTTTATTGCAGGAATGGAAGGGTAAAATGGAAAGCTGTACAAAAACTAATTGGGCCATTATAAAAACTATTATAAACCCGAAACCCAAAATAAACCATTTTAAGCGTATTTACAAATGCCATTTTAACACTAGGGGTGGACGAAAATTTACTGGAGACAATAAGAAACTAAGAGCACACGGCTCTAAGAATATTAACTGTCCTCAAATAATTATAACAATTAAAAAGGAACCTTCCAAAAATACACGAGCTAAAAATATTGATAATTTAACTAAAGAATGGCCCTGTATTATAGAACTTAAAAATATCCATAACCATTCGACTGATAGTGCTGCAGCATTGGTAAAAAGGCGAATTGGCCCTCAAACCAAACAGGAAATATTAAGTTATTTCGAAAGAGGTCATTCAGTTGCATCTGCCTATTATAGTTTTAATTTAGATAAAATGGAGAAGTTTGACAATAATTTTGATGCAATGTCTGCTGATAGATGTTATTTCCCGAGTTATTTCCCTATAAAAAATGACTTCAAATATTTATGGAAAGTTAGTTTTAAAAACAAATTTGGAGCGAAAACTGGGGATGAAATGTTTGCATATTTAGAGCAAATTTTAACCTCTTCGAAGGTTTCGTTTAAAGAGATCGGTTTGAAGAACACTATACTATTTCACTATACACACCTTTGATGCAGAGAATAATCAGTTTATTATCACAAACATCTGAAATATTATTTGTGGACTCTACAGGAAATTGTGACATTGACAATCATAAAATTTATTTTTTAGCCACTCAGTCTGCTCTTGGAGGACTCCCTGTAGGTTGTATTATTTCAACATCTGAAAAAAACGAGGTATTTGGAATAGCGCTAAAAAATTTAATTGATGTAATGTCTTTTAAAATTAACCCCGCTGTAATAATAACAGATGATGATTTAAAGGAACGAACCGTTTTACAAGAGATATTCCCGAATTCAAAATTATTATTATGTACGTTCCATGCTCTCAAAGCGGTCTGGAAATGGCTTATGAGTGCAAATAATGGAGTAAGCAAAGAGGATCGCCTAGGTCTATATAAATCTTTTCGTTTATTATTAATGGCTGAAAATCAGGAAATTCTAATTGAAAATATTGAGACTTTATTAACAAATTCAAAGAAATATCCCAAATTTACCAACTATGTTCAGAATTTATTGAGAAGGATAGAAAATTGGTGCCTTTTCTATAGAAAAACCTTAATCACACGTGGTTCTAATACAAATAATTATGTTGAAGTCATGTTCAGACTTTTTAAAGATATTCCCCTTCAACGGACTAAAGCATACAGTGTTACACAGCTAATAGATTTTATAATTACTAGCTTTTGTAGTTATTACAGACAAAGAATTTTGGATGAAATAATGGAAAAAATTGATAAAACAAAATTACGAAAACTTCTACCAAATTACAAAGATGTTGACAAAAACTCGATCATATGCGTTCAAGGAACCTTGCAATACTATGTTAAAAGTACAACTCAGTCTGAAACAAGTTATTTCGTCGACATGAACATTGGGGTTTGTTCTTGTTTTGTGGGTAGTTCAGGAAATATTTACAAACACCAGGCAGCAGTGATTGACACTTTTAATATCGAAAACGCCTGTAATACCTTGACCATAAAAACAAAAGAATTATTATATGAAATTGCAAAGGGAAACTTTGCTCCCACATTTTTTTTTTGCCTCTCTTACAAATAGAAGATAGCCAAAGCAATGGTTTTGCAACAATGGAAATTGATAGTCAACCAAGTACCTCAGCTATGAATTCTTCCCCAGGAAGTGGAACTCAATTCTTTGAAAATGATGACAACACGAACGAAATCCATGAAAATGTACAAGAAACTGCTGCAAATTTTGAACATTTTTTGGGCGATTTTAAAGATACAATATTACGACACTTGAAAGATGATCCGCAACATTTTCAACCAGCAGTCCAGAAATTTATGAAGAACTATCAAACAAATGCCAACGATCCATTACATTTGCAAAGTTTATTACATACCTCCTTTAAACATGTGCACTACTCTGGACGTAGTCAACACGGAACAATTAGGAAAGGCAAAAAAATATCGGTGCAACCTACATCAATTTCGAGAAGGAAATCTAATTATTCTGGTAAGATCATACTGTAATAATTATTTTTGTATGTAGATGTAACGTAAAAATTTTCAGGTAAAAGAAGATCGCAAGGCGGTGGTAAAAGACATACGAAGAGGCACCTTGCGCCTCATTCGATCGGACAATACGTCGAAAGCAATATTGGATTGGGAGCAAGAAAGTTTGCAAAATGAGAACAACTTGTTTTATAAAAATATTTTATGTTCTTTACTTGTTTAACGTATTATACAGTACATTCGTATAGTAGCGGACAAATTTAATAAAATGTACAGGGTTATTCAACGAGGACTAGACAAGGCGATTTTTTGACTTTCCCTGTACTTTTATAAAAAACCTGAAATAGCCATCATACGTAATTTTTTTCCTTCGAATTCGGATATGTTCAGCAAAAAACAATTCAACATCAAATAAAAGTGCTAGGGGTCACTTTGATATTTTTTTAAATATAACACCTTGTATATTACTACATTTTTGGACTTTAGAAAAACCTAAACACATTTTGTGTATAATATCCTATACCTATCTTTAGCCGTTTACCAAATATTGACGGGTGAAAGTCGGGTATTTTGACACTTTGACAGGCTCTAAAATCTAAATCGCAGAAGATCAAAGAAAACGGTTTACACATTCCCATCTTAAGTTTTCATAAACTATCGAATGACAGTATCTTCGAATTTCACCTGCGGATAAAATTAACCGGAACTTTTAAACCTCCGGTTAAATTCAAAGTTACTGTCATTCGATAGTTTATGAAAACTTAAGATAGGAATGTGCAAACCGTTTTCTTTGATCTTGTGCGGTTTAGATTTTAGAGCCTGTCAAAGTGTCAAAATACCCGACTTTCAACTGTCAATATTTGGTAAACAGCTAAAGATAGGTATAGGATTATTATACACAAAATGTGTTTAGATTTTTCTAGAGTCCAATAATGTAGTAATATACAGGGTGTTCCATTTAAAAAAATATCAAAGTGACCCCTAGCACTTTTATTTGATTAAAAAATTACATAAGATGGCTATTTCAGTTTTTTTTATAAAAGTACAGGGAAAGTCAAAAAATCGCCTTGTCTAGTCCGCGTTGGATAACCCTGTACCAACAACGTGGATCTGTTTAAAAAAAAAACCTTAAAATAGTCACGTCCCTTTTGGTTTCTATTTATTTTTACGGAAGCTATACAGAAAGCTTGATCAAAATATATTGCTCCACAATTTAGGTCTTTAAATGGGATACCATAAAATTGCCATATTTTATTTTTTTATTTAAATACGTCAAATTACTTTATTACACATGCTATATTTGGATTACTTCTTTTCAGTTTCTTGATTATAACAAATTATAATGTTAAACCTATTTAACTTAAAAAGAAACGGCAGGTTTCCACTTATCTCAACTTTTAAAACTATACTTAATAACGCGCAGTTCACATAATTTCAACTCTCAACTGTTGCCAGATTTTTAATTTTTGTATCAGTGGTAAAGTAAATTTGTGGAGACAGATTTTAAAAAGTTATGGTGGAAAAGTGTAAACGATTTCTTCAGATAGTAAAATAAATTTAGTGCTCTAACCTCTCAAATTAAGGCTTTTAATTTTTTTATACCCGATTTTACATTTAAATCTTGGTTTAGCTAAGCTGGACTGAGAGTTGAGCTGACTCATTTAAAATACATTGCTGTCAGAATCTCATTAGTATTATGAAACTTTTAAAAATTTTGACAGCAATGTATTTTAAATGAATGAGTTTAACTATCAGTCGAGTTTAGCTGAACCATAGCTTAAGCTTGAAATGTACAATCGAACATTAATCGTTTACATCTCAACTGCTAAACTTAAATATAGCATGTAATATATATTATTAAATTCTTTGATATTTTGCAAAAAAAAAACAAATAAAAATAGGTAATATATAGCGTGTTATTTAAAAATGTGAAACGTGGCCTTCTTTTTGGATTTTTGGATGTTCTACAACTATACAAATAATGAGAAAGATGTTCCGCTACATTCAAATTAGTGTCCGAAGTTTTTCGAAAAATATTCACCCTTTTATTGTTTTTATCTGCTACATTACAAACGCACAGTATAATTTATATTATTATAACAATATTAATTATATTTTGCACCTATATACTCATGTTTTAATATTTCCATGCCCTAAAATAATTATTTACAAGATAGTAATAGGCTTAATAACGAGGGTAAGTAACACCCAATAAAGCACACATCCATACAACCACGGGTGTTACATTTAAATAACCGAACCGTTGTCGGACGGGTTACCGAATGCTAAACAGGGTGTTACTTACCTCCATGCGGCCCGGCCCTATAGCCGCTGACGCGACTTACGTTTAGACCGACATTGGCCGTTTACGAGTATAATCACCTAGCACGGTCGCATTTGGTTTAAACGTTTGCATCGTTCTTTTTCTCATGCTTCACGACAAAGATAACCCTATTTCTGATGACGTCCTATGTTTAAACTGAACGAAGTTTTTGCCTATTTATTTTAATAATATTGCACATCTTGTGGTGTTTGGATGTGTCTTCATTTTCTGGCGTATTTAATTAAATTATTATTACATACTTAATATTATATTAGTGCCTGTGTTGTGATGGATGATTTTCAGTCGTTACTAAATAAGCAGTATGTCCATAGGAAGAAAAATTAAAATGGAGATGCAGTTTAATGGCTGAAAATTAAATGGCTTTACTATAGTACAAATAATCAAGAAGGTGACATTTTATACAAGGAAAGCTTCAGTACCACTGATGAATTCAAAACATTTAATATAAAAAGACGCGGTGTAAAAGAACATTATTACGTTTTAAGCGCCTTAAATCAAAACGTTCTTTCTATTTCCAAGGAGAAATTAGAAGATTTAAAGTCTCTTTTGCCCTTTATAAGCAATGGAAGTCAAATCTATTATCAACAGTTTTTAAACGGTTTCACTTCTGCACAAAATGTGGGAGATATACTGCCCTTTGAAGAAAAGATAGATGAAAATTATATTTTCGGGAAAAGTGTTGAGTTAAAACACATCTTTTTAGCGCTTATTGCTATTTTTCGTTCCAAAATAAAATATTTATATAATTGTTTTTCTTTCCTTTGAAGGACCAGTCAATGCTTGCCCCAATTTCCAAGGGCCAAAGTCAATATTTACTTAAATTTCCAAGGGTCAATGTAATTTTTTTTCCTACAAAGTTTGAGTTTTACAACTTTTTTTTCTTAAATGATGCGTATGCTATACAAAAAAGCTTTAGAGTTATTCTAGAAGTTTCAGGATGCTCTACAGATCTTTATTCCTCGACCTCGATTATATAAAAGAATTTCAAAGCTCTCTATCTCAAAACAGTTAATTTTGACAAGGCCCTTCTTGCACCAAGCCACAGATATTAGAATAGAGGCTTACATTTACATACCTGATACTAAACGTATAATTTCCATGAGACGTAACTCTCTATTCATGAGAGAAAAATAAGCATATATTGGTTATATACATTAATAACAAACTAGGCAAGTACCTATAATTTAATATAATCTAAGATTATTCGGTTTTAAATTATACGTGTATACGTAAATTTAACGACGCGAAGTAATAAACCAAAAAAGTTCATTATACGGATTGAAAGCACACAAATAACTGCATAAATTTAAATTAAAAAAATATATTATATGGCTATAAAAATTATAAGTCAACGATAAATGTTTCATAAACGTCTAATAAATATAACAAGACCAAAAAATTATCCCAAAATTATTGAATATAAGTAAATTGCAAACTTATGTGTTGGTTTGGTGGAAAACAGACCACACTATATATTAGAATTGACGCATACATTTTCATACATGGATACTATACGTACCATTTTTATAAGTCGTAACCCTTTATTTATGATAAAAAGAATTAAGCATATTGGGTCTCTCAATTCAATGGCTTTTTAAACTATATTATTAATGGCAACAGTGAAAGAAGGCAGTGACAAAAATTATGCCTATAGAAGAAAGCAATGTTATTGATACACATAGCTCATAAAAAATGCATATTTGATACTTAAATTGACACGCCTGTTGGCTCTTATTGCTCTTCATTCACGATAGTCGATTGATCCATCGTCATGATTACTTCTGTGACCGAATTGAATGCATAAAACCTATTTTATTTTTGTAGAAATTCAGTTTTATTTTGCTTCTTCTCGACTTAAAAGGTATGTCAGAAAATAGCTAATCATTATATATAGGGACCTAAAATCGTGTTGTTTATAAAATCACATTAAGAACTTATAAATAACTATCCTTTATTTTACTAATATTTTCCCAGAAACATTTCACTTTAACTTGCGAGAACACTTTGAGATAACCGGAAAACTTAATATTTTTAAGACAATAGGTTGAATTAATGATAAATAAAATTCTATCTATTTCAGAACAGTTTAAAATTCCAATATATCGGATGCGTTACAAACATCTTAAATTATTACAAAAATCTAACGTTAGGTTACTTAACAAGCTTTGAATAGTAATACAATTTTGATACGACATAACAACTTCTAGCGTCATTAACTTAAAAAGCACAAAATTCGCAAGTAACGAAATTTAATTGTGCAACATTGCTTTAGATGCCGACCGTATATGGAATTACTAAGTGGTAATATCGGTGGTATAAAATACTGTAAGTCCAATAAAGCTTATATTGGCATTGATTCCTCAAACAAAAACATAGCACAGGAGAATGGTGCCGACAGGACACTTCTCTTTAGCTCTTTAGCAAATATATGTATAGCTGACAACAATTATTCATCTTTACACTGAATGGAGAATAATTGTATATAGTAAACACACAATTTTCGATGACCAATCTTGCTAGGCAGAAATCAAAGACATGTGTCTTGTATGTACAGTAACGAGGTTTATTAAAATATTAGACCTGGTCATGATAGGAATTTTCCATCATACAATTGTTTCTTTGATAAGTAATGGAATAAAATTTTATGACAATGACACGCATGTATACACTCACTAAAAGAAGATCCTGTGGCACTCGACGAGCGATGTGTGTAAAGATGTTAATTGACACGGTTCTGGAATAGCTGTAGGTTATAATTTGGGGGGAAACAAATATCCTGGGAGTGAGTTCCACAGCCATGCAGTGCGTCAGACAAAGAAGCACCTGTAAAGCAATGTTCTAAATGCATTGTATAACGAACGGGTGCGCTCTTGCCGTTTGCCGTGACTGCCTGACAGGCGTTGCTGGGGGCGGGATGAGGCGGGCCAAATCCTGGTAATATATGCCGTGAAAATATCTGTAAAACAGGAGATATCTTGGCCACATGTCTGCGGTGTTTCAGACTATCCAGATCCCGGCTCAACTACGGATCGCCAATAAGACGCATAGCTCTCTGCTGAATGGAATCCAGCAGCTTTAGGGTGTGATTCGGCGCGGCACCCCAGATTTGTGAGCAATATTCTAAGCACGGTCTTATTTGCGCTTTGTAGAGTAAGAGTAGTTACTACGGTGAATACAGTTGTTTGTTGTGAAATAGTACACCATGCTTCTGCAAGGTTGATTTTGCGATGTTAGCAACGTGGTCATGCCAGGACATATTGGTGTTGACCGAGACACCCAGTAGTCCGAAGGACGAGGTTGAAGGAATGGCTTTCTTGGTAAACGTGGCCGCTTGGGGTTTTTGCTGCATTGTACTATCTTACCAAAGTTCTAACCTTCTCCAGATATTGATTAATTGCTGTAATCTGCTCCTATCTGCGGTGATATGTATCAGTCGCTGGTAAATGATATTCCTCGGGTTTTTCCGATCTAAATTAGGGGACAACGGTACTGTCACCTGCAAAACTGTAAACAGGATTATTGGTTTAGGTCAGCAGGTCATTAATATAGATGAGGAACAGAGTTGGCGAAAGTATTGCACCCTGAGGCACGCCCGCGTTAATGGTGAACGTGTCTGAGATGTGTTCATCAACTGCAACTTTCACTGAAACTGGCTTCAGAGGGAGGCTGGCAGTCCGACGGACGGCAGTTTGTTGAGCAATCCGTCATGCCAAACTCTGTCGAATACCTTCCATATATCTAACGCAATGGCTAGAGGTTCTCCGTAGTTATCAATTGCCCTACTCCATATACTTATTCATATATGAGTGACATAGGCCAATATATCTCCTGCGATCTCTCTTATGAAAGCCGTATTGGTTATCGCTAATTAATCTGTTGGTCTCAAAGTACTTGAGTAGTTCCATGAGTTTGGAGATTATTGGAAGCAAGACAATTGGGCGATAGTTTGAAGGCGTGTATTTTTGGTTTTTATTTTTGGAACAGGTTGCATCCGAGCGACTTTCCAAGAAGATGGGTTAAACACGTTTCGGTAAGGCAGAGAAAAAAATCTGGAAAATGGGCCCTAGTTCGTTGGCGCAGTTCTTTAACACGATAGCAGGTATTCCATTCGGTCCTGCCTTTTGCGTATCTAGTTCGTTGAGCATTTTACAAATATCACGGGGATGAAACTTAACTTCTACCTTAGTAGTGTTGATGTTCGATGTGGTGGGGAGAGCCTTGCCTTGGGGGACGTTAAAGGCAGACCGCGATGAAAACATTTGGTTGAGCAGGTTTGCTTTTTCCTTGGCTGTAGTCGCCGTGATGCCGCGTCCGTCTCTCAAAGGTGGGAGAGGGTTTTTAAAGTTATTACTTTTTTTGTATTTGTATTTGCTACCACCAGAAATTTCTGGAGCCACTAGGGCATTGCAAAAGCTTATTCCTGATCCTTTGCTTCTGTTTGTCATTAATTCGATTATATGTTTGCATTAGTTTTTCTCTTCGGTAAAATAACTGCGGTTTCCAGCGGTCTCATTTTACTGCTAGTACTTGTAGGCTTGCTGTTTCCTACCTACAGCCTTTTCGTATCTTCTATTGAACCAGGGCTTTCCTTTTGACTATATCTTGATGGAGTTTGGGATTTATGCTCCCATTCCTGAGGAGATTGCTTGCGTAAGCTCTTCGCAGCAGACCGACAGGTCGTCAGTG
The DNA here is from genome assembly GCA_016904865.1 of Pissodes strobi. NCBI lineage: Eukaryota > Metazoa > Arthropoda > Insecta > Coleoptera > Curculionidae > Pissodes > Pissodes strobi. Next base: position 259,083 of record MU182283.1, on the reverse strand, counting down.
TTAAAGCGCCAAAAAAAAATCTAGGTATTCAGCTTCTCTACTTTCCTTGTCGGTCTTGCTGTGATGTTTGAGCCAGTTGGTGTTGTGGGCATTGAAATCTCCCACTACTATTTTTAAATTGGGCCCTGTGTCGAATCAAAAGTGGTACCTAGTGTTCAATTAATTGTGCCCACTAATTCCATGTTCTTCATTTAAGCAAGCACGGACTATGAAATATTCGACTACTACAGTACCAGATGGCGAAAACTAAAAAATGCTAACGAATTAATAAATGAATAGAGCAATCTATCAACAAGACTTTCTTTTTAAATGCTTTGAGTACTTTTTATTTTACATAGATTCTTAAAAATGATGGGCTGATTTAAACTTCATTTCTATTAAATGGAATATCCTGTATATCATGACATTTTTGAATTCCTTATAAAGTTCTATGCGTTTTTCTTTCATGATATCCAATACCCAAATCTAAATATTTTCGAAGTATTGACCTTTGAAAATTGACATTTTACGAATTACGACAGTAGGTAGAATCTAAATGACTTCAAACCTTTTTGGCATTGAGTAATTTTTGGTTTCAGGGGTCGTTCTAGCGCCAAAAAGGTCGCGAGGATCGAAACAACCGAGTTTACAGTCACATAGGGACTTTTTAGGAGAAAAACTCTGTATGCTATTTTTGTTTGAAAAATGCCGGAAAATGGACTATGCAGAAAAAATGGAAAAACATCAACCCATAGGTCAAAAACATGAAGGTTTTTATTTTTGCCTCGCAAAGTATTTTTACTTAAACGCACATTACCTGACGAGATGAATATGTGCTAAAAACTAGTTGAATTTAAACTTTTAAGACACGTGACCGAGATCTCCCAGTTTTACAGATAATTTTACGATAGATGTTCCCAGGATTTGACCCGCCTCATCCCGCCCCCAGCAACATCTGTCAGATAGTCACAACAGACGGCAAAAGGGCATCTGTTTGTCAAACAACTGGAAACACCGAGAACATCTTTTACAAGGGCTACTTTGCCTGGCGCAATACATTACTGTGGAACTCACTACCACTGCAGAATATGGAAGTATTGTTAGAAAAGCAGGTTCCGATCGTCCCAAAATTTCGAATGACTGTCAAGATATAGAATTAATTCATTTTCTAAGAGATCATCCCTTTGAAACAGCATTAAAAGCTAAGGAAGACACATATTTTCCTGCTTCGGCTAATACAGCTCGTAGTAGAATTGGTAGTTGAGATAGAAATAGTTGATGTGCTACCAATAGAACATTCTTGGAGGAAATAAGGAGAGAAGAGTAGAATTGGCTCATTAATACATAAGTAAAATGTAATATTTGCCAATGAAAAACTTTATTCGTTCGACAATGGGAAAATCCACGTTTACGTGCCTTCTGGTACGAGATACCATGAAATATATACACATAAGATAAATCAATGTTGAAGCTTTTCTACAAATGATTGGGGCTAGATTAGTGCAAGGGGTCCAGGAGTTTATCGAAGAGTACAAGGAAGGCTCAATGCGCTATTATATTGCAATATTCTAAACCAAGTTGTGATACTATCAATCGGTGCAGGATATGGCCAAGATTTTATATTTCTACACGATGATGCTCCTATACATACGGCTCGTATAATTTTAAATTGTTTAGAAGTAAACCATATTCGTGTTCTGTCATGGCCTTGGAAAAGACCCGATATCATTAGATTGATAACGTTTGGGGTGAAATGGCAAAATTTATGTATAAACACAACTTCTAGCCTAGAACTCAGGGTGAATTGCGCCAAAGGATAATGGAAGTATGGGATCAAATATCGCATCTAGACCCACGATAATAAAGTCTGACTGGTAACAGAACACAGAAGGATCTAATCGAAATTAAAAAAAAATATCATTTTTAAAGTAAAAATTTCTATAGGCGCGTTCAGCATAGTTGTATTCTAGGTAGGGAAAGATACTTAGCCGTCAGCGTGACGTATTAGGCTGAGTTATGTGACGCTCATTCCGGCACTCGAATATATCTCAATCAGGTTAAATCAGGGTTCAAGTAAATTTTTTTCTAAAACGTTTTTAAGCAATACTTGGGGGGCACTGACGTTTAATTGTTTTTGGTGATCAGATTTTTCAGTTTTCGAGTTATTACGTCTATTATGCGATTTTTTAAGATTTTCTTTTGTTACACGATAGTTGTCAAAAAAAGGAACTAATTTTGATGAAATTTTCCGTACACGTTCCTTTTGGTGGGCTTCCAAACCCTATTGAAATTGGCGAGAATGGGAAAATGGTTAGTATTTCTTTGTCATTTATATTTTTGAAGGAGGTAGGGCTTTGGGTCGTTTTCGCGCCGAAAAAGTCGCGAAAATCGAGAAAAACCGAGATGAGAGATTGAATTTAGTAAAGAAATACCCTCTAAATGCGCCTCTGTTTCAAAAATGGGCGAAAATAGACTTTGGAAGAAAAATGTTATAGGGCAAAGAAATGAAGGTTTTAATGTTTTTCTCGAAAAATATTCTTTTGCGGAAAAAATGCGTTACTTTACAAAAATATATGTTAAAATGGTAGAATAAGACACTTTAAAAATGATTATGCCTCTTATACAGGGTGAGTTATTTGAATTTAAACTTTTCGCCATTGCAAGTTTTGACATGACACGTCATCACGCAATACTTATTACTCGAAAGGCGCGAGCAAATTTGCGCTTTTGAATTTTTAACTTAGGTCTTGCGGTCTTTTGAACACTTTTTTTTAAGTAAATCATCAATATTTTTTTCTCAGGGTCTTTAAAATACCAATTTCTAACATAATAATTAAATATTTATTTACATACAATACAATATCAAAATAGTGTTGCTTTGTCGACTGCATTCGACCTAATTATTATCGATAGTCTGACATGCATTTGTTAAAAGTATAATTCAAAGTTAATTAATAACGGATATCGTAAACTAAGATGTCTGTACCTATCGAAACGTTAATATATCTCAGCCAAACGCCCTACCAATTTTAATAAGTCGTCTGAAACATTAGCTTTAAATCATACTCAAAAACAAAATAAACATGGGTTCACTTGCAAACTATAATTAAAGGCTGATTACCAGCCTGCAGTTATGCGAAACCAGGCCGCTGTATATTTAGGAAACAGGAAACCTACACATGTAATTAAATCCCGGTCCCAGTGTAGGAATCGCAGCATAACTAATTAAGGTCTTGGGTTTTCCATTTTGGCTTATATAACTACATTTTTAAATTTTATTATTATATCATATTCAATAATTAGATATTAAATTAAACGTATTAAATTTAGCAAGCAAGCTAAATCACTGACATAAAGATAGCTAGGGAAGCAGTGAGCAAATAAATCAAAAGCAAAGGCATGAATGAAGAGAAATATTGGATAAAAGTTGTTAAAAATAGCAAAAGAACATTAGAAGCCAATGCAAATGGTCAGAAATTGCGATAAATAGATCCAAAACGAAGTGGAAATGTATGGAATGTTTGACCTGATAAATTTTAAAAACATATTTATAACCAACAGAATAGGGTGCCTATTTGAGATAATTTGGGCGCCAAACTTCCAACACGTTTTTTTCCTTATTAAAGTTAAAGGTAAAGATTCTTAATTAAAAGGAAACCTAGTCCCGGAGAGTCGTATTGCAAATGCCCGGCCCCGGTAGAGGGGTCGTTAGAGCGCCACCAGTTCTGTCCAACTAAACTGAAAAAGCTCCGCGAGTGTTGTGCAAGGTGGCTAGGCCCGCATATTAAATTAAAAAGGCACTTAATCTCAACTAAACAAGAAAACAAAATATATTTGCTACTAAGTTCTTTTTTTTTCAAATTCAGCAACAATCCTACAGTAAAAATGGCAAGCTAAAGACAAAAGAATGTCAAATGACTAATAAATTCAACTAATAATTGGTACAATATGGTGATTGTACGGATACCAATTCTGTTGTTTATTTATACACGGTACTGTATGCCTTACAACTAAATGCACTAAACACTACAAATCGAAGTGATCATTTTGATGTTAACTAAGCTAATTACATCTAGGTATGCGTGCGCTAATAGCTGCACCAATTTAAAATGTAGCAATAATAATATGTAGCATTGAACGGCCACAATAATTAAATCAAATGACTCGATAAATTAATAAAAGGAATAAAAATAGAATAAAACTTATTGAAAGCTTGGCCGTCAATGCTTGATTTATATTATAAAGAAAGAAAATTCAGAGCTGTTATATTACTCGATAAAGGAATGAAAATTATATAATTATGGAAACTGTTTTAAAGCCTGCCAATGCTTGACTTATATTAAAAAGAGAGAAAATTCAGAGCAATTAGATCGGTCCGATAAGCCAGTGAATAAATGAAAATATCATAAATGAGCTATCTCAGAGCTTGGCGGTCAATGTTTGATTTATATTAAAAGTAGGAAAATTAAAAGCGATTATATTAAACTGATAAACAAACGAATTCATGAAAGATAAAGCCTCTTAACACAGATAAAGCAATTAAATCATTAATTTAGGCAAAAAAACTGTAGCAATAATAACCTCGTTAGTGTGTGAGAGAGATTCGACGGTCTCGGTCTTATATGACGAACGTGGAAAGCCTCTAGAAATAAGGGAAAAAACCATTAGCGTCATGGCGTCGTCCGCGTGCTTCACAGGTAGTAGGGAAAACAATAATTCTCTCTCGAATAATTCGAGAGAAAATGCTTACCTAGTACAGTATTTAGATCCCGAAAAATCGGTCTTGTTAAAACACAAAGAAATGCCACAATATATTCCCAAAGAAAAGGGTTGTATTAAATCACAGTACTAAATGAGGAGTCTCTGACTGCACTAGCAAATCTTCTTCTCGCCTTGAAAGGTAATCTTAGAAGAAATCTCGATTGGTTTCCGTCAATTTGCCTTTCTTCTTCTACGAGGTCAAACGCTAAGTCAAATCAGCAAGTAGTGATGGGCTGAAACATGCCAAGTGATTTCGATACAAGGAATAATGCTTATTTGACCATGATAATAAACGACTGTGTTCTCGTTTATTATGAGGGTAACATGACGGCGGAAGCCACAATAAATGCATTGAAATCAAGTGATTCAAGAAATACCAGAGAATATTTCCTAATAAAACGATAAACATTTCAAAATTTAAATCGACAGCTGGCATTTATAAGAAATAGTACCTTCCTATTACTCGGGACTAACAATCGAATGTTACAAAAGTGCAGCAGCCGGGTGGAAAGATAAATATATTTAAAAGCAGAGGTCCCAAAACGATCTAACGATTTCAGAAATGATCGGCCGGTAATTGGAGTCCGGCAATCAAGGGGTTCCCAAAAAGTTATGAAATATTCAAACCGACAATAAAATCGAGAATCGGCGACTTCAATGCAGCGTACAGGCGGGTTTTATTAACACAATTCTTCAAAATATAAATCGGTTCGCTGGCCATTCTACAGTAATGTAATATAAATCAAGCCAAGCTATCCTAATAACAATGTGCTTTGCTTGTTAACTAAAATAAATATAGTCACAACGTGTTATAAATGCCAATACAAATATATCGTTAACGCATACTTAGAATAGAGTTAATTTACATTAAGAAAGGAGCAATTTCAAGCAAGTTGTTAGCGAATCGAACCAATAAATTTAAAATTAATAAACCGATGAGTGCGAAATACAGTATCTTTTTCCTAAATGCGGCGTATAAATGAAGTTCAAAAATATTTGACACTGGCAAAATCGAACTGTTACAACATCTAAAGAAAGAAGCGGAATTCCTAATACGTTTTAGCAATATTGAATTTTCACATTGGTCAAAAATGTACTAGTTTCGGATTTGGCCAATTTAAAGACGGAATTTTGGACACTAGCGAAGCTAAGTTCGTTGCTTATCGCGGTTAAAGTTGACTTGAAAATTCCAATTGAATTGTGCTTGAAAAATATACTGCGTTTAAATTTAAATACGTATTCAACTTTTGATGGCTTACAGTCAAATTTATTATAGTGGCTATGTAGTAGTAACAAACACGGCCGCAAGTTATGCTTATTTGACCATGAATAGCATGGTCAAGTATCGGTTTTAGCTGTGTGCCATAAACATTGGACCAAATTATTGTCATAATGATGCCCTATCAGGTCACAATAAAATTGAAAAGATAAGCCTTCGATTAGATTAGCATCCTCTGTTGATTACATACTTCTAAATTAGAATATAAAATAACCAATTTTTCAATATTTGAAAGTCGCTAGCCACATCTACAATTTTCCAACTTGACCTTATCATTAATCATCAATCAGTTTATCGAAGCTCGAAGAGTTAAGTTTGAGATTGCGTCAAATGGTTGAACATCCAACCAGGACTCCTCTGAGTACGGAAGTTGGAAATTGGTTCCCAGTAAGTAGGAAATAAAAGGGTAGTTTCAAACATCTGTTAATAATATGTTACTCGGTTGCCAAACCTAAAAAAGTAGTTGGTAAATATGTTGCCCAAATAAATTTGAGGCAGGTATCTAATAAATTAGAAATAGATTGGGAATGCGAAGGTATTAAAATTTTAGTTTGCATTTTTGCTCTATGGCTATCACTTACTTGTGTATACTATGGGTTAGTTTCTTTTCACTGTGCTGGCACCTATTAAAGATTGAAATTATAAATGTTGCTATTTTGTATTATATTACTTGGTATTTTTAATGAAAAACACTATGTTGTAATTTGTAAAATAAACAGATTTATAAAAACGCGGGAACCAATTTACAGCTAAAGATCAGGTAAACTAAAAATGTTTGGGAACCAATTTACGTGTGCCCCTGAGGACTACTACCCCGATAGATTAGATATTATCATCAACTTTCCCAGAGGCGCTCTGATTTCTTGCTGGTTAAGCGTGAAAATTACTGAAAGGAGACTGAAACCACCAAGTTTTATACAGATGTACTCTCTATTATGTGGAACACGACCTTTAAAAATATTAATGGCAAGGTCCAATTTATAATTTACTTAATATTCGTGGCCTTTTTAAAACTTATGGGATTACTAAAAAATATGGTTTTTGGCTTACTCCAGCTATCGCAGAAATGGAAAAATGCGTAATAAAGCTTAAAGCCGGCCAAAGCTTAAACGCACAAAAATTCTAGCTGAGTTGCAACATTATAAAACATTACGAATTGCTATTACTGGGGCCATGGGACAGAAAAGCAAAATGCATTATGCTATTTCTTTTTTTGATAATAATCATGATGATTAATAATTGATGTAGATTGCTGCAAATTAGATGGGCCTATTGCCAAACGCAATAAAGCAGCTTATGTGCTCATCAGCAAATATCCAATGTGAATGATGTAAATACCATTTTCTTAATTGAGTACCATATTTACTATTTAATGTCATAGAAACGAAATTGATACCGACTTATTTCGTAATTTTGTAGAAATATTAAAAAAACAATCAAGTTGTTGCCATGCACAACATCTGGTTTAATAGCATAGTGGAATCATTTAAAATAGCTTATCGTAATAATCTGTTTATTGCCAAAAATACGAAAATAGTTCAGCAATTGTAACAATTTTCCGTTTATTTGTGGCGAGTAATGAGAAGTGTCAAGAATGTAATCCAGCTTAAGTACACGAGCATATTGTCTGCTTCACTGTCATAAAATCAGTAGTGCCATTTTTTTAATTTTCATTGTGTACGGGCCTTTTAAGCATTCTGCCACCATCGCGTTATATCAATATCTCGAATGAACCGCTGAAATTAAATAAGGGCGAACTTCTCTCCCAGTCGAACTTGTCATTGTTGTCACGAATATTAATGCGTTAAAGTGTCACCCAAATAATTATTTTGGGGAAGCGGATAATTTTATTGTCGAGTAGAATTTCATTACGGAGGATTTAAGAATATGTATGAGGCAGGGTAGTACTAATCGAGGGACAAAAACTTTAAATTTGTTTTTAAAGTAATTTTACTGTACAGCTTAAACTGTTCGAGAATTGAAATGTTCATTGATTTTTTAAGCTTTTTACCTCAAAGACCGTTTAGTAGTTTGGATGTACCATGTGGGTTTTAAGAGATTGCATTAATCTATGGTGGCGCCACGAGGATTTTTATTTATAATTTTTGTTCTAAAGAGGCTAAGAGACAATAATTAACTAATAATATGTTTATTTTAGAGCTCATTTCGGGTTGCGGTGTTATCAAAATAAATTTAATAAGCAAGTGTTTATTATGCAAGATTCCGCATAGTAGGCAACCGATTTTAATAGGTTTAGAACACCTATAAGAGGACAGGTAACTGAAAAGAGAGGACTCAGGATGACAATTTGCTTTATTCGAGTAATTGTTGTAATGCTTAAATGTTACAAAACCCATTATTAGTCGATTTGTACTATCGATAAACACGCTACCTTATTTCCGTTGCGCCGAATCCCTCGAAAAATTAATGCATTTGGAGCGCCACTTGACAGGTGTGAAATATATTCTTTTTTAGGGGAACTGACAACTCTCCTCGTCTGGATCCTCCAAGCGTTAAGACACAGAGAGGCGACCAATTTGGTATCCAAAATTATCGTTGAAATTTTGGCCATCAGGTCTAATAACCGTCTGCTTTTGTAGTGGAATTCATCGGCAAACATACTGTCAGGTAGAGTTGCTGTAATCGGCCATATCGTCTGATACGGATAAAGATGTTTAACGACAAGTGTGACTAGCCTTTCTATGAAAAAAAGGTTTGTTGCATGCTAGTGTGTCTATATTGAAAAGCGAACATTTTTTATAATCTAATTTGGGACCTTTTGTGAGGGGACACCTGTAGCATTTAATTTTTCATGAAGATAGTATAAGTAAATGCTACCTGTTTTTTAGAATTCAAGTAATATAGAATTACGATTCTTTTCATATATTATGCTTTGAATGTACCTATTAAAGTAACTCTCTTGAAAAATAACATTAACCCTTATTTGTTACATGCGTACTTTTATATGTATTTATTCAGAACATAAGTTATTTCATAACTTAAGCAAACATTAAGTTATTAAGCCACGAAGTATCAGACAGTCTTTAACTTTCTTTTTACGAGATGTTGATAAGAACTATTAACCTTTCTTCATGGTTGAATTTCTTAGAGTATGTAACATACTTTTAATATATTAATTCAAGCCACTGATTCACTACATACCATCTTATTAATTTAATATTGCCTTAATTTCTCAATAAGATTGTTTTCTTTTAAATTAATTCTCATCTTTAGTCATT
>MU182283.1:192903-219825 GCA_016904865.1 Pissodes strobi | reverse complement strand
CATATCTGGGGTGCCGCACCAAAGCACACCCTAAAGCTGCTGGATTCCATTCAGAAGAGAGCTGTGCGTCTCGTCGGCGACCCGGAGTTGACCCGGAATCTAGATAGTCTGGAACATCGCAGACATGTAGCCGAGATATCTCTGTTTTACAGATACTTTCACGGCAGATGTTCCCAGGATTTGGTCCGCCTCCTCCCGCCCCTGGCAGCTCCTGTCAGACAGTCACGACAGACGGCAAGAGCGCACCAGTTCGTCGTACAACTGGAAACACCTAGAATATCGCTTTACAAGAACTCCTTTGTCTGGCGCACTGCATCACTGTGGAACTCACTCCCAGGACATCTGTTTCCCACTAATTACAACTTACAAATATTCAAGAGCCGTGTCAATCAACATCTTCGCACACGCACCGCTCGTCGAGCGCCATAGGGTCTCCCTTTAGTGTGTGTGCCACTGCCATAAAAAACAAAACTATTAAATAAAAAGATATGACATCACAATTTTGACTACGTGTACCCCAAAACTGGTAAATCTGGCAGCAGTGTCAATATCATGGTTCAATCCAGCATGCCAGGTACCGAATTTTGTAAAGCGATTTTGAAGATATTTAAGCGTTCCCGCACTTTTTACTAAAAATACGTTGTTGTGACATCTCAGCAATTAAAAGAGATACAATTTTGAAAATTTGATGTTTTACTAAATTTATTGCAATAAAAACAAATGGAGCGTTCCACATAAGATAATAAAATCACTCCTTGTAGCTCAAAACTGGGAAATCTGGCAACAGGGCGGATATCATGGTTCAATTCTGCATGTCCAGAAACCCCCTGGTGCCGAATTTTGTACATGCAGCTTGAGCGGTACTTTTTACTAATAATGCGTTGTTGTCACATCTCAGCAATTAGAATATATAAAATTTTGAAAATTTGGGATCTTACTAAATTTGATACCCCCAATTTGTTGAAATAAAAATAAGTGGGGCGTTCCATTTAGGATAACAAAATGACTCCATGTAGCACAAAACTGGGAAATCTGGCAACAGTGGCGATATTATGGTTCAATTCCGCATGCCCGGAAACCCCCAGGTATCGAGTTTTGTAAATGTAGCTTTAACGATTTTGAAGATATTTAAGCGGTCCGATTCTTTTTACTAACCCTGTATATATGATACTATATAAAACCAATTAAAAATGTTTTGTTCCATGAATTTTAGGCCTGTCCTATGTCAACAACTGTGAAATATCCCGACTAATTCAACAAAATCTATTTCCAGTTTTTACTACATTTTTTTTCAAGAATCCAATTATTATTATATCGGCCCTTGAGCAGCAGTCCGCCAATTATATCCGCCATGATATATTAAGAGGATTTCCTAAGATCTCAATGTGGAAATGATAGCTTTAAGGGGATTTCTATACTGAAGAATATATCTATATTGAATTGGGTTTTACAGTTATCAAGTGTATACAGGGTGAAAATAAAATAGTACATTAATTTTAGGTAAACGCGTAAAAATCTGCTCGATGTTTTATTTTGATAAGATTAGCAATTTTCGCATTTTATAAAAAGTTTAAATTAAAATTTGTTAACACATGCATCTACTGAAATCTCCTTGCTATTTTCAGATTTCTATTTACATAGTTTAGTTATTTTGGCGTTTAATGTAAAAAATGAATGCCGAAAATAACGACGTTGAAATGGGTAAAAAAATGACATCAACCTCTAGAAGAGATGAAAAAGAACGAAAACAAATAATCTTCTTCGAATATTTCACAAAATCCTGAAAATTGAAAACTTGAATACAAATCTATTTTCTAACACAGAACATACGAACAATAAAGGCGGTACCAGGGCAACCCTGGAAGAAAACGAACCAGGAAATTAAGCAAAAATTGGAAAATCAAATGAAGCTACAACGGCAAAAATAGGCTCATTGAAATAATCCATTTTCAATGAGGTTGACATAATTTTTAAAATTTCTCGAATACACTCAGGCATAATGGGATATTATACAATGAAAATATGTGTGTGAAATATCAAAAAGCGGCGATTGGAAACTAGATCATCTCCATTCAAATAGATTATCCCATAAAACATGGAAAACAATAGTTATTTTTACTATAAGGGATGTAAGTGACATCTACTAGTCGAGGACGATTTTGTGCTCGAGCGAAAGCGACGGCTAACAATATAGTTCGAGACTATTAAATGTACTTACATCCCGTGTAGTAAATAAGATTTACCTCCCTGCAGAATTTATTTTTGGACTTTTATTAATTTAATTCGATACTTTTCACATGAAATTCTGAAGTCAACTCTGGCTGGTTTCTATAGCGTCATAAACATTCTTATTTTATCAATAACGTCAAGCTGACAGTTTATTATTAAAAATTGTTAAAAAATTAAATTATTGATTTGTATAATAGCCAAATGGATATAGAAGAATCAGCAAATATCGCTTGTCCGTCGCTGCTGCCAGAAAAATCGAGGAAGATGTATGAAGCAACGTATCAATACTTCGAGAAATGGTGCCAACCAAATACTGGTAGTGTAGTTTCAGAAACCGTGCTTTTTGGCGTACTTCCACAAAAAATCTGTTGTATTAAAGTCTCCATCAAGCTTATGGTGTGAATATTCTATGTTGAAGTCCACCCTTTTCACAGAGGAAAACATAGATATTTCCAAGATCGTAAACTTCGAACATTTTTAAAAAGAAGGAATGACGGGTATAAGCCTAAAAAATCCAATGTGTTTGACAGGGAAAATGTGAATAAGTTCCTGTTTCAGGCCCCTGATGATATTTATTTAATGATGAAGGTTCTAATGAAAATGGGAATTGCTGGAGCGTGCCGTTCTAATGAACTGTATGTAATGAAAATGGTTAATGTTGAATTAAGGCATGAAGTTATAATTATTATATTGATTCCAAAAATGGAATGGCACGTAAATTTTCAGTGACTAAACGTGACGATGAGAAGGTTTGTTATATCAAAATAGTTCAAAATTGCTATGATATAAGATCTCACGTGACGAATTTTAATCCTCGCTTCTTCCTGCCATATCAAAATGGAAAGTGCTTAAATCAGCCTGTCGGGAAAAACACGATTTCTGAACTTTCAGAATTTTAAGCAGTATACTGGACACTCCCTTAGAAGAACGTCGGCCACTTTATTAGCAAATACTGAAGTTGATGTCTTGGCTCTCAAGCGACATGACGGCTGGAAATCTGCCACTATTGCGGAAAGATATGTAGCCGAGATCGTCAACAATAAAAAGGAACTTGCAAATAAAACTATGTACAATATAACGAAGCCAGAAGTCTCCTGCAGTACTTCAAGAGTAACAGAAAACTTGGTTAGAGATGGAGAATTCATGGAGTAAGAACATTCCATACCAATTGAGAAAACATTTATCCAAATTTTGTAAATAATATTTATAATTGTAATAAATATTATTAATATTCAATTCACTTAATATTCTCCATTTTTATAAATCATTGTTAGCTTGATTTTGTTGATGAAATAAAAAATTAAAGGTGTCTCATATGTTTGTAGTTTAAACTTAATGAATACAGGGTGGCATAAGTTATTACCACCCAAGGTTGGTAAGTTGACTTACAACCCGTCGTCAAGGGCAGTCGATACCTTTTTGGTAATTCTCACTTACGTCCTTCGAAAGAGTGTCAAAATGGGTTGTTTACAATACAAGGAGGGGAAAAATATAATTATTGTATTTCTGAGTGGCTGAAGTCTTTGGGGACAATGGTTTTCAAACAGTGTCAGGGAAAGTTGTGAGAAAGATCATATCACAAATTTTTAAATACGCTTTGTAGTTCAAAAGACTCAAGTCTTGCAATCTAACTGAGATCCTAAAAAGGAATATAAAAGAAGCGTGTGAGCCAGGCAAATGTGATGCCATAGAATTATTGGGTTCGTTTTTTAAAAAGCATTTTTTTATGTTAGAAAAATTTCACAATTTACGGAAGCTTGCTGCAAATATGTGACTAGATGAGATAAAACTTACCGATTAAAAAAAATAATGGAAAATACTTTCTAATACGTTTAATTTAGTGAATAATGTTGGTTCATTATTTGAACACAGCTTGAAGCTTAAACGCATTTTGCTTGTCGGAGATGGACAAAATCCTCTTTATTGGAGCATCACTGCAGACAACGTATTTTGAATGTAAAACCAATAAACAATATTTAAATATGCTTTTATTTAAGATTATGAAATGAAATTGAGTAAAAAAACTATGATATTTTTAGCATTAACTCTATAAAATATGGAAACTCAAATAATAATAGATAACTTATACGTCCCTTCGTCTAGACAACTATAAAAGTCAAACAGCTGCTAAGCAATGAGCCAAGTGAATAAAAAATAGTAAATACTGGAAAGTATTTACTATTTAGTAAAGCAGAGTCTTGCAAGTAAAAGCAAATACTTAATTTAGAGAGAATAATCATTTACTTTTGCTAGGTAGTATTTGCTGGAAAATTATAAGTAATTACTAGCACGTTGCCACCGGCAGTCACTGCCTGACATTGACAGGGAACGAATTAAAGAGAAAAATCTCTAAAAATCCAGAAAGTCTAACACTATTTATCAGTCGTGCTATCATGTCTAGTAGTAAAGAAGAAAGTAGTAAAGATAAAAATGAAAGCTGTAAAGATGAGACGAGTAACATACGCAGTAAGATGCTATTTGTGAGTTTAATGCAAAACCACCGAGTGGTATGGCATCGAACGAAAAAGCCTGGAATGAAATAAAATTAGAGTACAGTAGAGGCATTGGTAAAATAGTCAGCATAGGACAACTTAAAAAACTCCTAAACAACATAAAGACAAATACTAGGAAGAAAACGGACACAAACGCGACGGGTAATAAACCAATCAAATTGAATAAATGGGAAAGTGAATTTCTGAAAATCTTAAATTTTGAAGAGAATCCTGTTTTTTTCAAAAATTCCTGGAGGCGTTCCAGCTGAGTAACAGTGGACAACTCATGTGATGCATCGCTTATAGGAATCCGAAATGCGCCCTGCCAATCAGATGTAACCTCAAATGAGACCAAAACTGCGCCATTCCGTAAGGAAGTTGGTTTGGAAAAACAAACTAAACGACAAAAACATCATCTGGAGCAGGAAACAGAGGAAGCATCTAAACTTACGACTCCTGACTTGCAACGCCTTGTACTATTAGAACAGTTGGCAGCATCGAGATTGCAACAGAAAAAAGATGAGTTAATTACTGAACTATTAAGACAGCGTTTAGTTCGAAATGAAAATGTAGAAGCGCCAGTTCCCGAAACGAACATTTTAACAGAGTTCGGACAATATTTAATGTTTGACAAATAATAATATTTCATTTTTGTGTATTCATTTCTCAATAAATAAACGCTAGATAATACAAGTACATATGTTTATTTCAGAAAACTACATATAAGTATATTACAAATTTAAAACTGCAATAATATTCTCGCGTTTTCGTTCTCCTATACGCCGCAAACGTCTCCCCTCCTCATCTTCGTCAATGTCTTCATAACTTACTTCTTCCAAATAATCATCTTCAAAGGGTTCTTCTAGGCCAAAGTCATCGTTCATAACTTTATAACTTTTATGGAATGGAGGAATAAAAGAGACGTGTTAATGCTTTCTACGTTCTTCGAGGATGAAAAAGTTGAAGTCGGAAATGACAGAAAAGGAAATAGAAGGACAAAGCCAAAAGTTATTGTAGAATACAAGAAGGGAAAGCAAGGAGTTGATATTTCAGAGCAGCTCCTAAGTTATTATAGTTCTTTACGAAAGTCACTAGTCTGGTACAAGAAAATTGCGATTAAAGTACTTTGCAGTACCACAAGTATCCATAGCCACATACTTTACCAGACTATTGCTACAAATAATATACCTCTCCTGCAGTTTACGGAGTTAGTCATCAGGGCATTAGTACTGAAAAGCAAAGATCCGGAACCATTACTACCTGCAATTAATAAACGTATGAAATTAGCTTCCACACATAAGCTGGAAGATAATATTGACCGAACTGGCAAAACTCTTCGGAAGCGATCCCATGTTTGTTATATGGAACTTAAAAAAAACTGCATGAATTCCAAGGAAGCGGGGATAAAAACTAAGATAGTCAAAACATTCTGTATTACATGCGGATATGTTTACTGTTTAATGTCTGCATATAATAAGTAGTAGATTTGAACTATACTTTATCATTTAGACTACATTTTTCTTCATTAGTTTTAGATTTTTAATTTCTAGAAATAAACGTTTTCCTATGTTGTTGTAAATTGTTTGAATTATTTAAAAGTTTGATTTTTAAATAGGTTCGTTTTCTTGCCAATAAAGCGAGCGTATTTGAAAAATTGACTCTTAATTGTAGAAAATTTTTCTTAAGCCATGAACCATATATGGGTCGTGTGAATATTGCAAGCTTATAATATGTTTATTCGATGAAGTTCCATGCAAAAAACAACATATAACTATCTAGAGTCCACCTAAATAAAGCCTAAATCATCATCATCATCATCAATCAGCGATTGTGGGCGACCCCTGTTTCGAAGAGCATCTTGTCGTGGTCTCCACTCTAGGATCAGCTTTGTCCATCGTCTGTCTGTTGTTCTTGCCACATGTCCAGCCCAGTTCTACTTTAAACTTGTTATGCGTTCTATCGCATCAGTCACTCCAAACAGTTGGCGAAGTCTGGTATTAGAAACTCTATCTCTCAGGGATATTCTCATCATTGACCTTTCCATGGCTCTCTGTTGCAACACGAATTCTGTTTACGATCATCTTTGTTAGTGTTAATGTTTCTGCTCCGTAAGTTAGCACACGAAGAACACACTGGTTGAAGACCTTAATACAGATTGGGATGTTTGATTTTAGGATGTTGCTTTTTCTTCCAAAAGCTGCCCAACCAAGGCCGATTCTTCTCTCTAGTTCCCGGGTTTAGTTATCTCTACCTATGAGAATTTCGTGCCCTAGATACTTGTATGAGCCTACTTGTTCTACATGATTTTTACCCAGTGATATTCGTTCAGTTATCACCAAGTTAATCATAAATTGAGTTTTGTTAAAATTTATCTTTAAGCCAGCTGGTTTTGAGGCTTTATCTAGTCTGTTGAGCATTTCCCTTGCTTCGTCTATATTTTCAGTTATCAGTACAATGTCATCATCTAATCTAAGGTGATTAAGCTTCTCGCCGTTTATGCTTAAATCCTTCATGTTTTCAAAATCAACCCTTTTGAACATGCGTTCCAGGAGTGATGTAAAAACTTTTGGAGATATCACGTCTCGCTGTCTTACACCCCTTTCAATGGAAAAATCCTCCGTATAGTCGTGCAGTTTTACACAAGCCTTGACACCTCCATATACGTTTTTAATAATATATTAATGTACCTGTAGCCAACACGGCATTCTGTTAGTGCATAAAGCATTTGTTCTTGATTTATCGTATCGAACACGCTTGTTATATTCTGTGCATTTCTCTATAATACTTCTAACAACTTGCAGATGGTTATTTGTACCAAAACCAGATATAAAACCTGCTCGTTTGAAAGAAGTCTAATTTACTGGTGAAGCGCTTGGTAATTACCCGCATAAATAATTGGTATATATGGGATAGCAGGCTAATGGGGCGATAGTTTACCAGGATTGTTATGTATCCTTTTTTATGCATAATTACTATTACTGTCGATCCCACTGAGATGGTGTTATTCCGCGTGTCAAGCATGCATTGTAAAGTTTGCCGATTTCTTGGTATAGTGGTGTTTCACCAAGCTTACTGCTTCTATCTCAATCTGATCCTCCCCAGCTGCTTTTATTATTTTTCATTTCACGCAGGACTGTTCTGAATTCATCCAGAGTTATGTCTGTAATATATTCAGACCCTTGACTCTTTACTAATGGTTTATTGATGTTTCTGACGTTTTTAACTGTGTTGCTGTAGAGTTCCTGGTAAAGAGATCTGACCACATTTAGTGTCTCCTATTTATTTGACGTTATTTGACCATCAGGTTTTTCTCAGTTTGCTTATAGTCTTGCTCAGTTCTGAGAACGCTTTCCTAATTACTTTCATGCCCCTGTTTCCTCTATTATTCTTGTTACTCCGCTGGTGTTAAATGCTCTGATGCGTTTCCTGATAGCATCAAATATACCTATCTGTATTTAATGTTCTAAGTCGTCTCGCATTTCTTCCATGTTTATCCGACAGTTCTCGTCTTCCTTTTAAAAGCATTTTTGTGTTGTAACTGAGTTTGTCGTTTTTCGTTGAATTTTTATTTTGGTGTATATTTTTTGCTTGTGTTACCGAACATTAACAATAGACTAGGACTAGAAGCACCGAACATTAACAAGAAACCAGAAGAAGAAGGTCCACTGTTAGCCGGCACTTTTGATGTAGCGCTTACAAAGGCGAGATGCCAGGCTTTAGACCGGAGGTGAAACGTGGCACGAGGCCCTGAGCTGTTAACCAGCATTTCATCAGGTTCCGCGACGGGGCAAGGAGAGCAATGCTGGGGGCGGGGCCTAGAGTTAAGGTGATAAATGGTTCACTCTATGCCCCGCCCCCAGTATTTCCCTCCTTGCCCCGTCACGGAACCTGATGAAATGCTAGTTAACCGCTCAGGGCCTCGTGCCGCGTTTCACCCCGACTAGTCTAAAGTCTGGCATCTCGCCTTTGTAACCGCTACATCAAAATTGCCGACTGAGAGTGGACCTTCTAGTCTCTTGTTAATGTTCGGTGCCTTAAGAATAACTTTACGCTGTTGTCAAATTTATGCAGATAGAATATTTATATTTTTATATTCTATTAGATGTATCATGCAGTCGCAGTCATAAGAACGATATCACAAAACAATTGTTTTCATAAATCTTCGAAAAAAACTCGAAGCAAGCAATACTGACAACAGCGTAAACACACTAAAAATAGAATGAAAAACCACATGAGAAGAACTTTAAACCAGCAAAAGGTGACAGACCTATCTATTTTAGTCATTGAATCGGAACTGGTCCAAACATTAGATTTTGGTCACAAAGGTAATGAATTGGCTCCAATGAAATGTCGAAAAATAAAGTAGTCTTTTTTCCATTATATTTGTTTTAATTTTTATTAAGAGACAATTTTATTTAGTGCAGTAAAAGAAAATTATCAAAAATGTAAACAGGGGTGGGGGGGTGGGGGGTCCGAGGGTCGACTAGCCTAGGGTGCCTTGGATCCTTAATCCGGTCAAAAAACTTACTAACATTTCGTAGCCTGACTGGATGCGACACCACTCTTAGTTAGGTTCGTAAGTATCGGAAAGAAATCGGGATGGAAAGTTTATTTATAACACTATAAACTGTTAGATGATGTTGTGGTGTTAAATTTTATTGACAATCTGTTTAATCTGCATTGAAGCATGCAAGTGTATGGACCAATAGACATCAACCTGTACTAATAGTGCGACCAATGTACTAATCTCTGGATTCTCTGGTAGTACTGCCGAATATATAAATAGAGGATGAAAATACATGAGATGAAGAAATAGTATATTAAGATACTAGTTTTAAAATACCATATTTTATCGCACGAGCACAAAATTAGGAAACGACCCGCTTTCGGGGAGTTTCCTAATGTGCGAGTGCGCTAAATGTCTTTTAAAACGTGTATTTTATACTATTTTTTCTATTTTGCACGATTTTTAATGAATACATCAATTTATTGAACTCGCGATCAAAAGTTGGATGGCCAGCTTGTCACTTTTGACGTCTGTATTATTAGGAATGCCATTCAAAACGATGTCGAAATTTTTGCTAGTAATCCTTGACATTGAACAATTTTGTTAATAACTATCATAGCAATCAGTCAACAATATGTATATGCCTTATATATTTTCTAATTCCCAGGTGAATCATTAATTAAAAAAATATGCATAATATTGAGAGAGACAAGGGGAGAGACGCTCAACTAAATGATAAAAAAGGTACAAAGTAATAGACCAGGAAAGAAAGATCGATACTCTCTGTCTGGTGTCACCAAAGATGAAAGTAGATGGCGCGATTAGTATGGGCCGCCAAAAGCGCGGGAGGTTTGAATGTTTCTTTGATTGCTTTATTGTTATATTTTAGCCATTCTGATGTAGTGAAGATCTTTTAATTCTATTATGTATTCGTATGATTAATTTTAAAAAGGATGAGTTGTTGAGATGTTGTTCACAAATAGTTTTAGATAAATATTCACACAAATACATAATAAAATTTTTAAAATCTCCGCCTCATCAAAAAGAACAGAGCATCAAAGTCGCTGATATAAGAAAAATACAGTTTAAAAAAATGCTCAAAATTTATTTCTTTTCAAAATTTTGGGTGACAAAAACCTATAACGAAAAGTTGATCGAAAATGTATCGAAATAATCTACAGTAGACAATAGACAAGGCATGTTGATCGAAATGCATACATATTTCACAAAAAATATATTCACTAATACAAAGAGTCAGTTGATACTGGTGCTGACTTTATTCATGTTCATTAAATTACAATTTTTACAATCGTCACATAAGAAAAGTTAAGGTATAAAGTTCAGAACATAATGGATCAACATATTTAATAAAATTTACATAAATAAACCTAAGACCGTTGATAATCAACGCTAAGACTAAATCTAACAAAAGCGTCTGAGACCCGATATAATTTTCGATACCGACTCTAACGCCATCTAGTGCAGATGGCGTTGACTCAAGCGATTGCATTCGCGCTATGTCTTCGTGATGCAATCGATTTACAGTATAAGGCGTGGTGGTCCAGTGGACTAGATGGTTAGGTCTGAATTCGGCAGCGGCAGTTATCGGCGCCGGCGGCTCGGGTTCAAACCCCGTTGTTTTCTTTTTATTTTTTTTTAAGGTTAAGTTTCTAAACAGTTTTTTTCTTGATTTTGGGTATGTCTTGGGTTAGCACCTGGTTAGTTTCCTTTTCTTGAGCCCCCGTAGCGAGCGCAGCGAGCGGAGGGCCATGCGAAAAGTGATATTACTTATTGTAATACGTGCCCATACTTTGGATGCACTTTTTCCAAAATATGTTGCTTTATTTAACTAAAAACCAGGATATATTTAATAAAAGCCGTATTATAGTCGATATACAGTAGCTTGCATGTGTTTCCGCGAAAACATTCACAAAGAATCCCCCTTCTTTGTGAATATATTCCACGCAAGGCCACCTATGTAGTATAGGTGGCCTTTGGTATCGAAAATTTGGTCGGGTCGCTAGACTCTTGTAATCTAACGGCGAGACAATATATTACATTGAGAGGAAACTGTCCTCATTCTAGCCAACTAAACCAACTCTAATGTCCCATTTAAATTATTAACATTTGTATTTAAAAACTTTTGTATGTTATAGAAGGCTTTTGTTAATAAATACCTCTTTCACAACAATAATAAATGCTTTTTCTTCCAAATTCCTAACACCAGAGTTCATTAAAAAAATTTGGACCATAGCAATTGGTGCTGATGCACAATTTATTCAATCTTAAAAAAAATAAGTTAATATTATTTTTATTTCTTGTACTATGATAATGGTGTTCTAAAAATAAATTGTTTGTAATTGTTAATGTTTCTTTTTACATGAAGCGAACATGCCAAGATATAAACAGATGGCAAAGTTAAGATATCAAGTCCTACAAAAGCCTGTCTGACATCCGCCCTATAGTAAAGTACGCAACAGCTTTGACAGCCCTCCTCTGGAGCGCAAATATCCTGCCCGCCTGCCTACTATGGCCCCAGACATGTATAACATAAGAGCAGTGCGAATGGGAAAAACCATGATAGGCCATAAGTTTAAATTAATAGTCAGAGTGTAATACAAACAATAATAAGTGAATTCAAGATATGCCTACCATATGTACTTACTTAAAATTAAAAATCATAAATGATTAGAAAAATTCAAACAAATGTCACAGTTCGTTATACAAATACAAAATTATATATTATTTCTTTTCTTTTTCCTTGGTGTAGCATTATTGAATGTCAGGTTTTCAATGTCCCGGAATACCTTCATTGGTCTCTTATGAAAAGTAGGAGTTTGTGATGTCGATGGCAGGGATATTACTTCTTTGACAATAGATGTTGTAGGTATATTATGGGCAGGAACTTGAGATGTAGATGCCTGGGGTACTATTTCTTGGGCAGGAGTTGCATCGATGGTTCCATCTGGAAACAACACAAAAATGTTTGTTAAGTTCATTCACCCTTTGACTTTAAGTGAAGAAGAATAAAAAAATTAATTGACATTTGAAACTTAAGTGAAAACCAATAAAGCCCTAGAGTTGTTTTCCACCGAACAGTAGAGCAACTCAAAGTTAACAAAATGTGTCAATTCAGCATTTCAAGTTTTATTTATTTTCCTTGTTATTTTCCCATTGTTTTAGCAGAGTACTTACTAGAGAAATAAATAAAAAATTATGATGAGGAATACACTCAGTCCAAAAAGTCTCCATACACTGGTTTGATCACATATTATTTTTCGCAGTAATCTTAGTTGAGTAAATTTGAAAAAACTGAAATTACAGTAGAACCTTGATAATCTGAACGGTTCACTAATCTGAAGGCCCAAAAAAATAAAACACGACTAAAGATTTAACCACCAAACTCAATATCTAAGTATGTTTGTCGATAAATTGGTTTTGAATTCTGCAAAGGTGTTTTATTTCTTGTATTCAATATATACATCACATTATGTTACATACATACTTCACCTTTGTACAGGAGCAATTTTTGATACATGAAATGAATAATTCGATAACCTGAACAATTTGATAATCCGAACCACCTTCGGTCCCAATTAGTTCAAATTATCGAGGTTCTACTGTATTTTATTTTATTCAGTACAGACTATTGCAAGGTCCAAATATCAACTGATTTGTTTTTTTTTTTAATAAAGTTCAAACATATTTTAAATTAATTGAAAAAAATTAATCGAATTCAAACCATGTAACTATTGAGACTTTTTGTCAAGTCAAAGTCAAAAATTTGTTTATTATAAAGGCCATAAAAAAAGTGCACTCAAATACATGGCATCAAAAGTATACTTAAATACTAACCTATGACTTATATAATGAAAAAAAAAACACATTTTTAATACATTCAAAGTATAAAACACACTATTAAACAAAAAAATACATTTATAAACACTAATCCCTTAAACGCTAACAAGGCAATTAACCAACATAAATGCATTATTTCCTAACCTTGAGGTGACGAAAGAAACTCGACAACTGTATAGGGTTTCAACCCAACAACATACTCCAGGAGAGCCCTAAGCATGTTAAGCCTAAGCTTTAAGTTAGTCAGCAATTTATTAAAATATTTTAAATAAGAGTATGCTGGGCTTTGTTCCGAGAGTGCAAGTCTATGCTGTGGGAAGTTGAAACCAAGTGACCTGGTGTCATGGTTACTGTACTGTCTATGTCAGAAATGGGTTTGGTCATGAGACAATACAATACGGACGATATAGACATTTGTTGTTGGAAGATTTAACAATTAAGATTTATGGTGCCAACATTGAAATTGTATCAGAGATCAAATATTTGGGTTTTTACATTGATAACGTATTGAATTTTGAATTGAATATCATGCAGCCGTTACACCCCAATAAATATGATGCTCTCTTGTCTCGAGTGGCTACCAGTGGCAACAAGAATAAAATATTTTACAATGATTTTTATCTTTAAGATAACAAATGATTTGGTACCTGAGTACATGAAAAGGTATGTCAAATCTAATAGGGAGATACATACATATCCTACTAGAAGTAGGGACAATTTTCATATTGACCGAACTAAGAGGGCAATGAATTCCCTATTGTTTTAAAGGGTTGAATGAGTAAACAGTTTGCCAGTTTTAATAAAGAATGCAAAATCAATTGGCATATTTAAAAGTGAACTGATGAAGATTTTGAAGTAATGCATTCCTCTGTTGTGGGCTATAGCGAAGTGGGACTGGTGTATGGATTGTTGTATTTTTGTTTTATTATTGCGTTTTTTAGTATGTATATTAGGGCTTTTGAAGTATATTTATGTATTTGTGTGTATTTTGTAGCTTTCAATGTATTAGGCTTGCCTACTTAAGGAATAAAGATTATTAGTGTTATAATAGCGAATACCATTGGTAAAACTAGTGCGGCACGAGTGCAAAATGTGTATACCATTGGCCAGTGCAGGGCAAGCATTTGTATACCATTGGAACATTGGTGCGACATTTCTTGCTCCGAGTGCAATCAGTTCCGCATGAATCCTTGAAGGTCGTGTGGCACCTATGGTGTTGCCAAAAGAAAAAATAACGAAATCTGACAAAGGATCAGATAACAGATGGTCAATAACATTTTTCTATGGCCTTCACAGCACTGCACCTCGACTCAATACTCGATCATCGAAAAGCCAAGTTTTGAACTCAAGGTCAAATCGTATACCCCATTGGTAGGTAATGAATTGGTGCAATCTTTTTTGTGCACTGGGCGAGTTTCAGTGCCACACTTTTTTTTAGCAATGGTATCCGCTAGAAGACATGCAATGGTTTAATTAATTATTAGGGTTTGACTCAGAGTGAGTAAACGTGTTTGTGTTGTATTTGTAGCAGCCTTATCTGAAATAATTAATTTTCATATGCTTACCTTTTCAGGGACGAAGGAAAATAGTGCGTTTTTTCAACTTCATCTTTTCTTAATCCACAAACAATGCAAGCAGGCTCGGCAGCCATGATGCTGTTTGTTTTGTCTCTATTAAATAGTCCACTGATCCACTCCACTAAGTACTTACACAAATTAACGGTTCAGTCACAAGATGAATGAAAAAGTATATGGTTCAAATAGAAAATTGTGAAATTAACACAAAAAATATAAAAAAATACCAAGAAGCCAAACTAACAACTCAAAAGTCAAAACGTATTGAACTGTTAACTGTCATCAGAAACACTGTCAAAGTTATTTAGTATTCAGCTGTTCAGCTTCTAACGCAGTATTCCATGAGTTAGACAAAGACATATATCATTTCTTGTTGCAACAGCGTCGACACGACTTTGGCTCCATCTACAATACCCTTTGGTTAGGCTAGATGAAGACAGCGCTATACAGAAATGCATCGAGTAAAAGAGATGGCATGCTGGGACAAATTTTCTATATTACTTAACTGTCTCTCCCCTTGTCTCTGATATTGAATTATTTTGATAAACACTAGTGGAATCGCTCGAGTTTTTTGTACAATTCTGTAAAAAAAATAAGTAAATAACTTATGTAGTTTTCTAGATTTCTGATGGTTATCTCAGAAAACATAAATTACTAATATTTTTTTTTTTAGGTAAGACCCCTACATTTACCCCCATCCCGGGATTATTTTTTGTACGGCTCGGCTGGTGGATAATTATGTCTCAGAGGGTAAGTAATTATTTGCCATAAGTCGTAGCTTTTTACTTTTAAGTGACTACGAACTGAACGATATTCACCCGAGATAACTCTACTATTAAATTTTTGCGATTTAGTTTTCTAAAGCATACGTGCTTTCTTTAATAATTTCGAATTTTGTGTGAACACAAGGACAATCATATTGAATGAATATTAATTATTATTGAGATTTTATATATTATGTTGACATTTTAGCAGTAAAATAATATATATTGTGGTAAAATAACGATAATTAGAATTTAATAACAACAGGTTTACCGAAAAAAAATTCCAAAATCCTATTTTATTGCGAGCTATGATTTCTTTCACTTATATTTTAGATTATGAAAGAGACATCATGACACGGTTTTCATTGACGTATTACGCTCTCATTTTGTTAAATAAATGGTGATATCGTTGCATTTAAATTTTTTGAGAATATCTGATTAATTTGCGGTTATGTCGGAAAACGGCCTCTAGCGGCTAAGTAAAAAATCGCAATCACCCTACTCAAGGCACGGTTAATAGCCGAAGGAAGGCCTTTTCAACGACTCTAAGCCTATTAAGATCCGTTCAGCCATTTTGAAATTATTGACATTTATTTCTGAAAATGTTTGATCACCCCCCATCACTTTCCTTTAAGAGATAGAGCAAAAAGTGTTTAACAAAAAATAATCGAATTTACCTCGTCCATAAAATGTCGATGCATTCTACTATCTTTATTTTGGAAACATTTTGAAAAAAACGGGATTTAAAATTTTAGAAGGCTATTACGACATTAGCGGCATTTACACGGGCGTTCCATTTCTTTGGTTTTGGAGCGCATTCTGGCGTCTCACGATGTTGCGCACGACTGGAGCGAACGCTTGAAGCGCCCGACATAAATGTTAAAGACACTCCCATTATACGTTCCAATTCTGCATATTTGGAGTGCGAAAGTAAAAAACGTACGTGTAAATGTAAAACCATACGATTTTGGAGTGGCGTGTGAATTTCCACCTGGTTGGAAAGTTCAATATGTGTGCAAAAAAAACGTACGTGTAAACGCCGCTATTGATGGCCATTTTGGAAAACTTAAAATTAATTTTCAATGATAGTTTTTTTGGATGGACAAAAACGACACCTTTCCGATGTGTTTTCTCACCGCAAAAGTCATGATTCCAGTATCATGTATTCGTTGCTTGGCAACATGCAATAACTGTACAAGAATAGAAAATAACTGTCCGGGAATATAACATTCCCGTCCTAGGCCCGGAATGTAACATTTCTGTCATACTCAAACGCCTTGTTTGTCAGATCTGACGTCTATCAAAAGTAGCATTTAGCTGTAGTTTCCGTAGCTACGTAATAAACCTCAAGCTGGCTCGATTCATAACTTGAGATTATGTTGAGTCGAAATTTAAAACACCGTTTTTATTTAGAGTAATATTTGGCTCTATGTATGTAAGTACGTATTCTAATTAATTTCGATCGGATAAAAAATAGTATGTGCAACTCGTAGGAAAAGCACACTCCGGGACTCCTGTGTTGCTGGCCTAGGCTGCGCCTCTTCCAGCAACCACAGTCGTCCAGGAATGTTTTGCTTTTCCTCCTAGTTACACAATATACTAATATCGTAAGTCTATACGACAATTACTTTTCGAGATATAGCCAAGTGCCATTCTTAAATGGCCACCTGGTATGCTTATTTGGATCGAGCGTATGACATCTCGACTTTTTATAGCGCTATAATATATATAACATAAATATCCAGCCTTCTCATATTTTGGGTTGGTTGCGCCCACGTAGCGAGCGAAGCGAGCGGAGGCCTAAGCATAAAGTGTTCAAATATTTGAAGAAACGTAACGGGGGGTATTCCAGCTAACATTTGTATTACAATCACGCTATAAAACGCGGTTCACAGGACGCGCGATACAAAAATGCACCAGGTACATGATAGTTGAATGATAATTTACCAATTTCAAAAACAATATGAACATAGGGTAGACACAAGCTAACATCAGTTACAAAATGTACAAATAACTAATAAATAAATAAATGTAACCGTTGGAAATTTCTGTTAGTATGGATCATTTAAAAAAATATATTTCCGAATAAACTGAATGAAGTTTGTTTGATTATGATAAGTTTAAATTGCACAAGTGAAATTAGGATCAAACGAATATCTATCATTAATTTAATCGATAAATCAACACAAGCAAACCAGGTCTAATCAAAGCTTTATCACGGGTACTAAAAACTTAAGTCTAAAGATGTTGTTAAGATTTGCCATTATTTTGTGAATGTCATAAATATATTTTGAATGGGTACTTCTAAGATCTGCAGCGCCCTAATACACATCTGTTTTTGCATTACGGCACCAGACCCTTGACCTTAACTGTTATGGGTAGAATACAGTTATTTGTCTCTCTTAGATAAGCTGATTTATAGATAGCCTATAGATAGCAATATAAGTTACTCCGTATTGTAAGAGGTAATTTTAGGGTCCTTTAGTCTTATCTAAGCATCGCAACGAAGCAGTTTGTCGCTTCGTATTTTTTCTGTGTTTTTCATTTTTACTTTTAAATAGAGATATACATTTTGGTTCAATCTCAATTGAAGCTTTTTATTTTCTGCTAATAAAACTTCAATAGGTTATGGGCCCAGCACGCTTCCACTGCGCCAATTTGTATATGGATATTATTTAAAGTGAAAATTCGCGTAGCGCGCGTTTTTTAGTTTATACAGTTCGTTTCTTTTTTGTCAGTTAATAGTCGGTAGTTTTGCGTGTTACCTTAAGGTATGGTTCCGCTTGTGCGTCGGACGCATGCAGTGGCTGCATGCAGCGGTCGCTGCTTCGACGGAGAGACTCCTCATTCGGAATTACGAACAAGTGGTTCATCTTGTGCGATGCAGCAGTCCGCCGCACAAGATAAACCACTTGTTCGTAATTCCGAATGAGGAGTCTCTCCGTCGGACGCAGCGGCCGCTGCATGCGGCCACTGCATGCGTCCGACGCACTAGCGGAACCATACCTTTACCAGTTCATCATGAGTGTTAGAGAAATGTTGGAACTAACAAAAACTTGATGGATCAAATTATTCCATGTGGAAGTTTGGAGTTACCCTTTTATTGCAAGCAAAGGAGCTCACAAGTTTTGTTTTGGGAACAGAAGATGAGCCCGACAGAGAGACAAAATTAAACGTTTGGAAAACATGGATGAAGAAATCTTCGCAAGCTGCGGTGATTCTTCTTAGCTCGGCAGAAAAGAAGCTGCACCCAAATTTAATCAACTGCAGTACTCCTCAAGAAATTTGGGATAAAATAAAAGCGTTGTACGGCGATACAACCGTTGATGCCAAGCAAAATTCATGGGAGCAGTTCTATGCTTTAAAAATGACAGGCTCGCAGTCTGTCGCTCTCCAAATTGAGAAGCTGGTGAGTATTTGCAAGAAGCTGGAAGATGCAGGAGAAAAACCTTCTGAAACGGCGGTTATATCAAAGCTATTAAGCAGCTTGCCGTCGAAATTTTCAGCCTTTAGAATAGCCTGGGACTGTACGCCAGAGGCGGGGCGAAAGAAGGTTAATTTAACAGCATGACTCATTAGGGAAGATAAGAGATTATCTGAAAGTGAAGAAAATGTGTCTGAGCTCGCATTTCAGGTGCAAAAACTTCACTCGGAAATAAACCCAAAAAGGAGCAAAGAGAGCATAGCATAGAAGCATTAAAGAAAAGAACAAAATGTGCTTTCTGTAAAGAAAAGGGGCATTGGGTTCGCGAGTGCCGAAGAAAAAGAACGTGTCAGAAGGAGCGTCGGCATATGATTCTGATGTCACCGCGTCTTTTTCGAGTACATGTGAGGAAGAGAGTGTAGTTTGGATCGCTGATTCAGGTGCTAGCATGCACATGACATACAAGCAGGAGTACTTTACCCATCTGGAAGCACCAGGAGAAGAATATTTTGTCAAAGTAGCTGATGACAAAATATTAGAGGCGAGCGGGAAAGATACAATCATAATCCAGGAAATATACAGGGTTGGTTACAAGAACGTGAGCTTCGTAATATGCTTTTTGTGCCTGGTTTAAAACGGAACTTGTTTTCTATCGGAACAATTAGTAATAGTGACTTTTCCTTCCACGCTTATAAGGAAAAGTGGAAAATTCGCGCTCGCGACGGTCAACTATGGTCAGTCGGGGTTCGACACAAAAACTTGTACCGTATGCTTTTTGAAGCTAAAATTCCTGTTCAGTGTAATGTAGCTCAAGCAAAGGGAGCTTAACAAAAATTAAAGCTTTGGCACGAGAGAATGACACATGTAAATATTCGCGCGGTGAAAACTACGTGTAAACAACTTGAAGTTGGTGAGCCTGAGCTGCAAGCTGAAATAGACTTTTTTTGCGAAGCGTATGTGACGGGCAAACAGTCGCGTAAGCATCACGCAAGTGTAAAAAATGGGACTAATTATAAGCCAGGGGAAAAGATTCATACTGACGTTTGCGGTCCGGTAAATATTGAATCCCCTCGAGGTTCCAAGTTCTTTTTATTATTTAAGGACGAGTGTACAAGCTTCAGAAAGTTTATTTTCTGCGGCATAAGTCCGAAGTTTTTGAAAAGTTTCGGGAGTTTAACGCGTTTGTGTTGACACAGCTTAACACGAAGGTAAAAGTGTTAAAATCAGATAATGATACCGAATATACATCTCGCGATTTCGATAAATACCTGCGTGAAAATGGTATTGTGCACGAGTTTTCATCGCCGTATATCCACGAACAAAATGGTCGCGCAGAACGTGAAATACGAACTCTAGTTGAAAATGCGAGATCGATAATTTTGGCTAAAATTGTCAACAGCGAACTCTGGTCCGAAGCGATTAACACAGTGTGCTACATATAAAACCGCGTAATCTTGCAACCTGATGGAAAAGAAACTCCATATGAAAAGTGGATTGGACGTAAACCACAAATTAAACATCTTAAAGTTTTTGGAGTGGATGCATACGTGAACATACCTAAGGAAAAACATACAAAGTTCGAGCCGAAAAGCAAGAAAGTACTTTTTGTGGGGTATGACGGCGAGTCCAATAACTACAGGCTTTGGGACTACGAGGAAAGAAAAATCTACATCAGCAGCGATGTGGATTTTAACGAACAACATGCAGTTAAGCACAAAAGCAGTCAATTTGCAATTGACTTAGACTTTAAAATCCCCGAAGAATCCGCGTATGATGCAGCTGAAGCTACAGCTCCTGACCAGCATTAAATTTCTTAGCAAGAAATGACGGGCGAAGCTGCAGCTCCCGAACAGGCCCAAATTCCTCAGCAGGAAGTGAGAAAACACAGAAGAGTCCTACGTGATCGTAACCTAGTGCACGCCCCTGATCGTTATGACATACCGGTTGCATTCTTCGCACACGCTGTACCCACAAATTACAGCCAAGCTGTAATAAGTCAAGAAGCAGAAAAGTGGAAAAAGGCTATGGACGAAGAAATAGAGGCTCTTAGCGACAATAAAACGTGGACCTTGTCTAAACTGCAACTGATTGGGTGCAGGTGGGTATTTGCTGTTAAAACTGATCCCACAGGAAATGTCGAGAGGTACAAAGCCAGGCTTGTTGCAAAAGGATTCTCTCAGCGTGAAGGAATAGACTATTTAGAAACATATGCACCGGTCGTAAGATACGAGTCGATAAGGTTGCTAGTAGCAATGGTCGCCACTAGGGATTATGAAATGAAGAAACTCGACGTAAAGACGGCCTTTCTATACGCCGAACTACAGGAAGAAATCTACGTGGAGCAGCCGGAGGGATACGTCGACCCAAATAATGCAGATTCTGTTTGCAGGCTATACAAAAGTCTCTATGGATTGAAGCAGTCTCCACGGTGTTGGAACGAGAAATTCGTCAGTTTTCTAAAGACTTTTAGTTTTGTGCCTTGTGAAAGTGATAAGTGCGTGTTCATAGGGCGTGTAAAAGGGTTCACCGTGTATTTAGCACTCTATGTCGACGTTGGACTAATTATATGCGAAAATGTGAGTGCGATAGATGACGTTTTAAGTGTTTTAAAAGGTAAATTTAAAATAACTGTAGATAGCGCATGTGATTGCGTAGGTTTAGAAATTGTACGTAATCGTAAGCAACGATTGTTAATCAATCAGGCAGGATATATATGAAAATTAGTTGATAAATTTGCAATGCAAGACGCAAAATTTTCGAGTATACCAGCTGAGCCAGGCTCTTATTTGCGTAAAAAACCTGAAAATGTTCAAAGTAATAAAAACATTTCTTATCGAGGAGCTGTTGGCTCGTTACTATTCGCCGCGCGAGTATCTCGACCAGATATTGAATATGCAGTTAATTATGCAAGCTAATTTTTATATTGCTACGCACAAGAACACTGGCAATTTGTAAAGAAAATTTTGCGTTATTTGAAAGGCACACTTGATTTTGGTATCACATTCGGCAACAGTGGGAGTCTAGACTCATTGCAGGGGTTTACTGACGCTGATTATGCAGGGTGTTTGGACACGAGAAAATCTAGAAGCGGCTTTGTTTTTGTTTTAAACGGTGCACCAGCTATTAAGTTAGCAAGCAACTCAGTGCATCATAAACGCTCTAAGCATATAGATGTAAGATTCCATTTTATAAGAGATATCGTAAATAAGAGGCAAGTTGAATTAAGGTATATACCTACCACAAATCAGTTGGCAGATATTTTTACAAAGCCTTTAGCTAAAAAGCACTTTACATATTTACGATCGCAATTAAATATTTTAGACCCTTCAAAATAAGTGGAAGTGTTAAGATTTGCTATTATTTTGTGAATGTCATAAATATATTTTGAATGGGTACTTCTAAGATCTGCAGCGCCCTAATACACATCTGTTTTGCATTACGGCAACAGACCCTTAATCTTAACTGTTATGGGTACAGTTATTTGTCTCTCTTAGATAAACTGATTTATAGATAGCCTATAGATAGCAATATAAGTTACTCCGTATTGAAAGAGGTAATTTTAGGGTCCTTTAGTCTTGTCTAAGCATCGCAACGAAGCAGTTTATCGCTTCGTATTTTTTCTATGTTTTTTATTTTCACTTTTAAATAAAGATACATTTTGGTTCAATCTCAATTAAAGCTTTTTATTTCCTGCTAATAAAACTTCAATAGATGTTCTAAAATGTTTGACAACGCTTCCGTTGCTGCCTTGGAGCATGTAGTTCATTCTAATCCATATTTACGACCTTTTAGCAATTCGCGTTCGGTCCCGTGTTACGGTCATGTCCAAATTTTAGATGTAAGGGTCTTTTTGCTATCACAGTGTTCGTATTGAGTTTAAGTTAGTGTCCATATTACTTTATTAGATAATGGTCTTTCTAGTTCATCAAACTAAACGCTATGACATTTTTTGATGGCGAGTTTACTTTTAAAAATAAGGGTTCTTCAGTTGAATCAAAGTTAAAGCATACAGCATCTAATTAATGTGTATAATATAATAAGTAATCCATCTGGTTAAAGGTGTCCTGTAACTATTGTGAACTGGTCTACATAACTAACATGTGTATA
Organism: Pissodes strobi; assembly: GCA_016904865.1. Lineage (NCBI taxonomy): Eukaryota > Metazoa > Arthropoda > Insecta > Coleoptera > Curculionidae > Pissodes > Pissodes strobi. Next base: position 196,870 of record MU182283.1, on the reverse strand, counting down.
CAAAATAGAGGAAGATAATTTTAGCGATCAAATTTTTAGCTAATCTGAAACATATAATTGAATAATCATTCATTTCTAAACTGCCGTATTTGCGAGCCAACATTAACAGGGCCCCAAGCCCTACTTAAGTAAGGTATTGAAACTTCATTCTCTAAAATAAAGCTTCCTTTATGTCAGAAGGCATTAATTTTACCACTGAAACGGTTAAGTGCATTAAAAGGAGACAGGATATAATCTTTATGAAAAGTTGACTGCTTAATACAGCAATAATGACTAGGACAGAGAATAAAAATTATACTGCAGTAACGAGCTGACGAGTTTAATGCAAAAATATTACTTTCTTTGGTTGGGTTTACATTGGAATAAAATTGTTGGCGCACCGAGTTACTGTGCTGCCCTACTTTTGGATTTATGTGCTGTTTATGATAATTTTCTAGATATATCGAAAGAGGTTTAGTACATTAAATATTACTTCCTTTGGTTGGGTTTACATTGAAATAAAATTGTTAGCGCACCGAGTTACTGTTGAATTTATAGTCTGTTTATGATCTTTTTCTAGATATATCGAAAGAGCTTTAGTACATTTTTTTCGTGACGATCGATTATGAGATGCTTTTGTTAAAATATACAAAGTTTTTTCCAAAATTATTCCCTATCTTTCCTGATTGGCATGAACTCTTTGCTACATAGATATTTTTTCGGTAAATAAAGAAAAAAGTAAGAAATCGAACATTCATAATTTCTTAGCTATTAATTTTTTCCTCGTAAAAGTACATATTTTTAGAAATTACCTGCCAGGTTAGAAGACACTAAACTCATAATAAATGCTAGGGAAGCAGTAAAAGTGCAGCAAATTAAAATATATTAGATTATAACTCTATCAAAACCACAGAGACACTTGCCTTTTCTCATATTCTCAAGAAATTGCTTGTTTTTCTTTTTGAATGTATATTCATTGAATTATTTATCTACAGTACTCAATAGAATATATTCCAATTACAAAGTAGTATTAATAAAGACAGCAGAAAACATTAGTTTGAAATTTACATATTAGCAGCTTAATAGGTACTGTTACAGATTTGCCAAAAGGCGTTTATATACGCCCTTAATGTTATTGTAAAAATATCGCAGTCTGGTACTTTATCATTATATAAATTACACATTCTATATAAGCTGGAGAATTAAGAAATCAATTAGTATGAGCGACCTCGCTTAAATAAAAAGTATGAACATATCTGGAATTATATGTTGGTACACTGAAATTCAATAATTCAAGAAATTCACTATTATCAATACCACCTGTTGGGGAAACACCACAACAAGTGTATTAACTTGTCGTTTTTCACCGTATAGTTTGGTGATAACACTCTGTGTGTCCGTAGTATCAATGAGCCATAATTATTTAACTACGAATATATTTATTTCACTCCAGGTAAACGGAAATTTGTGCATTTAAAACATTGCATTACATTTACTCCTTAGCCCGAAGGGCTGGATTATCGGTATAATAGTTTCCCTTATGTGAAACAATCGCGAAAAGCAAATTGTCATTCTCTATCAAGGAAAACGTTTTTAAATGTTTAAATTCAATATATCTTTGTCTCTGTCAATGTTTTGTAAACAACAATATGTAAAATAAAGATAGAACATTTTCTACCCTCTCAAGATGCATCCCGCGCATTTCCCACTCTATTGCCGCCTGCCGATAGGGAAAATTCAATTTAGTGCAGCAGCTAAAAACTTATAGCTCCATTGGCGCCAAAATCTTTTGGGCCATTTTCTCATTAGCTTGCACAGATATTTAGAAAATATCTCTGTACTCTGTTCTCCTTGTCCAAGCTTGGACAAAGAACTCTTTTGGGCGTAGCGTAGCGTCTATTTTGAAGATAGAAGAAGGTAAAATGGCGGATGAAAATTTGTAAGTAGTCAAATCTATTCCTCTACTCGAGATTCGAATCAAATGTTCGAAATCTTACATCCCTGGTGAAGTTAAGTTGAGAGATTCGAAGATGTACGGAAAGTACAAAGTATTTTGTGTGAACGAAGGCAGTTAGTTGAAAAAGAACGTGAATTAACTTCAGTAAAGAAAGGAATTATCTGGTTCATTTTAGACCTAAATAATCATGAAGTTCAGTTAGTCATTTATTCATAGTTAACCCTATGTACAGTACTTATTTAGTTTTATGTGTGAAAGGATGTTAGAAATCATTGTATATATTTATCATATTTAATGCAAATTAATTTTTGCGTTATTAAAGTACAACAAATGTTTGCATTATTAAAGTAAAACAGCAATTAAACATGTTTCAATGCACACCCTATGAATAAAACCCCCACCACCCCAGTGGCGTAGCTACCGGGTGGGCCAGGGGGTGGGCCCACGGCGCCAAGAGAAATGAGGCGCCGCTCCGAATTTATAAATATGCTAATGCTAACAATGCTCATGAGCTTAACTGAGGTTTTAAATTAATTAAATTATAATACAATCAAAGATCAAAGACCAAAATATGTATTAAACTTTTTACCCAACCAATAAATTTTTTGTCATGGATTTATTATTTATTCTACGTGGAATAAAAATATGTATCCCAGCGCGGCGGCATGTGGTTTCAAAGTTTTAAAGTTTCAAAGTTTCATTTATTTCAAATAATTCAACAAAATGTTACATTATTTAGGTAATACAAACTCGTTTACACAATAATCACTAAATAAAGCACCTAGATGACCTAACACCTGTATGCGCTTACCTATATCTTCATATTTTAGTTGTGTTTATGTTATAGACATAATTACAGATTCATTTTGCGAGAGAAAAAAAAATATATATACATTTACAATACTAACCTTGTATTAATCTAAAGATAAAGAAAAATAAAAGAAAATAAAAGAAAAATGTACAAATCACTGCTAAGATAGCAGTCTCAGAAATGATGTTCTATTGTCCCAAAGATATTCTTTTGCCTGCCTTGAAAACTGTTTACTTTCAATTTTGTTCTTTATTTCGTTAGGAATCAAATTATATGCCTTTGGTCCCAGATAATTCACTGATCTTTTGTAGAATTCACTACGGCAATTCGGCACACTCATTATATTGTTCGCATTGTTTCTAGTTACATAAATATGCGATACTAGTTTTTTATCTTGACTTTTATGCACAAAACACAACACTGAATGAAAATATAATATTCTTATATTATTTATTTTGTTATTATATAGTAGATGTGTTGGATAAAGGTCATCTTTTCTATATATGATTTTTAAAATTTTATTTTGAATTATCTGTAAGGGTTTCAAAGTACTCTTGTACATGGCCCCCCATGCCAATATACCATATCTTAGCAGCGATTCCACCAAACTTTGATACAAAGACGTTATCAAAGTCTTTGATACGATATTTCTTAAAATATAGAATCTATATATTAGAGATTTAATTTTTTTCGTGACATATTCTACATGTTTGGTCCACTTTAGGTTAGAATCTACATAGATGCCAAGATGGGGTGCCGCACCAAAGCACACCCTAAAGCTGCTGGATTCCATTCAGAAGAGAGCTGTGCGTCTCGTCGGCGACCCGGAGTTGACCCGGAATCTGGATAGTCTGGAACACCGCAGGCATGTAGCCGAGATATCTCTGTTTTACAGATACTTTCACGGCAGATGTTCCCAGGATTTGGTCCGCCTCATCCCGCCCCTGGCAGCTCCTGTCAGACAGTCACGACAGACGGCAAGAGCGCACCAGTTCGTCGTACAACTGGAAACACCTAGAACATCGCTTTACAAGAACTCCTTTGTCTGGCGCACTGCATCACTGTGGAACTCACTTCCAGGACATCTGTTTCCCACTAATTACAACTTACAAATATTCAAGAGCCGCGTCAATCAACATCTTCGCACACACACCGCTCGTCGAGCGCCATAGGGTCTCCCTTTAGTGTGTTTGCCACTGCCATAAAAAAAAAAAAAAAAA
>MU182283.1:169544-192803 GCA_016904865.1 Pissodes strobi | reverse complement strand
AAAAAAAAAAAAAAAAAAAAAAAAAAGATACTTCGCATGCGGCACTTTAATTTTTTCGTTCAATGTATCAATTACTATAAATGTAAAATTTGGACGATTTCTGTCAATTTTTGTAAAGGCTATATAATTTGTTTTTTGTAAGTTTAATGATAGTTTATGCATATCTAGCCATGTTTTTACCTTTTTTAAACCTACCACTACCTTAGATTTAACCTCTTCCCATGTGCTACCACAGAAGATGATAACAGTGTCATCCGCATAAGATATTATTTTTGCCGTTATACCTTGATCTGTTAGTGCTTTAATGTAGATATTAAAAAATATTGGTCACAAGACAGTGCCCTGAGGGACACCTATATTAATCCTCCGTGGCTCACTAAGGATGTTCTCAATTTTTGTCTGTTGTGCCCGATCAGTTAGGTAGTTTGCACAAAGCCCCAACGCAGTCCCTCTCACCCCATTGGATTCCAAAATCCTTAAGAGGATTGCATGAGAGACTGTGTCAAAGGCTTTGGCCAAGTCCAAAAATAAAGCAATAAATTTTTTGTCTTCATTTATGTTATTAGTGACTTCCTTAAGCAAAGCATTCATTGCGTCAGTAGTACCAACACCCTCGGTGAACCCATACTGGTCTTTGGAAAACAAATTGTTTTCTGTAAAAAAGTTGACCAAGCGATTCTTCAAACACTTTTCAAAAAGCTTAGCACAATTACTAATTAAGCTTATTGGTCTGTAGTTTGATATCTTATTTTTTATGCCTGACTTATGAATTGGTATTATTATTGATTTTTTAAAGTGACTAGGGACAATACCTGTTTTAAAACTAAGGTTATAAATATGTCTAAGGGGTGCGAGTAGATATCGACGAAGTTTTTTATAAGCTCAACAGTAACCATGTCAAAACCCGGACTACTGTTTGTCTTTAGGCGGCTAATGTGCTGAATAAGTTCTTCATCAGTCACTGGAGTTAAGAATATTGAGTTGTTTATTGCTGGTGTGGAGTTATTTTTTTAGTTTTAAGTTTACTTGAGGTATTTTGCTAAGCATTTCAGTACCAACGTTGGAAAAATAGTCATTACAGTAATTTGCCATGTCTAGATCAGTTTTTAAAATTTTTATTATTATTATCCGTAATGTTGAAAGGAGCTTTGACCTTTTTATTACTGTTTGTTATTTCTGTAATTATATTATACATCTTTTTAATATCACACTTGTTACCCTCTATTTTTTCTTTTGTAGTAATCATTTTTTACTGTATTTAAAAGTTTTTTTAAGGTTGTTTCTGTAATTTTTATAGGCTGTCTCTTTTTCCACTGTAAAGTTTGTCTGAAGTTGTTTTTTTAATCTGTCTCTTTTTTTAATTGCTCTAATTAATCCTTGCGAAATCCACGGTTTTATGTTTTTGTATTTTTTATTAATAGTTTTTATAGTTTTAGCCTGTGATATATAATTTTGAAGAATACTAAAAAATTTTTGAAAGCTAGCTCTGTTTCGTTAGTATTTAATACCTCATCCCAATTTTCGTCCTTAAAGAACTCATTCAGCTGAACCCAGTTTATTTCTGTCAATAATATAGTGTTAATATTGTCATTACGACTATGTTCCTTTGAGACAATATTTAATGAAATTGGATAATGATCTGTTATATCAGTTTTTATGATATATGAAAGCATTGATATATGACTTAGTTTAAGATTCATTTTAATAAATATATGATCCAAACAGCTTTTTGTTTTTTCCCTAGTTACATTGTTTACATACGATTTAAAGCCATTGGAAGTTAGCATTGAGTAATATGCTATGACTAGGGGATCTTGATTATCTAATAAATTAAAGTAAATGTCACCGACAACCATCTCAATATTTTTTTCGCTTATATCATTCTTAAAGTAATACTCTACGTCGTTGATAAAGTTATTTTTGTTTGTAGATGGTGGTCTATATACTAATGTTATACCATATTTTACACTATTTACATCTAAAATTATTCTACTTACTATTATCTTTGTTGACTGAAAAGTGCAAGCTTCAACTTCATGGTTTAAACTGCTCCTAACAAGTGTTAAAACACCATCATTTTTATTAATGTTACCTTGATTATAATACGTAAAAAAGAAAATTCACTGTAGGAGTCTAGTTGAAAACACTCTCTTAAAGCTATTACATCATAGAAATTCAAATTATAAGTTTCTAAAAAAGCAACTAAACTGTCAAAGGTTTTTCGCACACTGCATATATTTAAGTGGAGTATATTAATGATACCGCTAGGTTCTTGTTTGTTTTGAATCTGATCTGGATTAATTGTCTCGCCCAAGTTTTCATCATCAACTATATTTATCAGTTTCATCAAGTTATTAGCCATTATAACCATTAACTTGTCCATAATTAATTCTACTCTTAATTATCTTTGTATGATATTGATAAGTAGGTCACTCCGGGGAACTAGCTTCATGGTCTGTCAAATAAGTTTTTTATATTTATCATTGGCAGTTTGGCAATTCTTACACATCAGATTTTGTCCCGTTTTTATGAAGGGGCATTCACGCCGTGGGTGCTCCTTAGAGCAAAATGAGCATACTATTTTGTTGTCACAGGTAGTATTTTTATGATAAAATCCCCAGCACTGGTAGCACTGAGGGGGTTTCACATTTTCATATAAGGTGTATCTCTCCCAATCTATGAAGATTTTTCCCCTTAAAATTAATCTTTGAAAATTCACTGGTGAGCAGTCAACAAAGATAGTCTTTTTGTTGGTTTTCATGTTATTTTTTATATGCACAACTCTGAACAATTCAGTATCTACAATAAAGTCATTTTGCTTTATTATTGCCTGCTCCACCTCAACATTTGACATATTTTTATCAAAACCAGTTATTTTTATCTGTGGGTTCTTCAATTTTGCTTCTTCAATCTGATAAGATTCTCCCAATTTTTCCTCGGCAGCTTTTTTAAGTTTTTGAGCATCCTGGATGGTGTTGCATTTTATTTCTATGTTTCCTGTTTTAGTGGGCTGCATTTTTTGAATTGCAATATTCAACTGTGATGGTTTGATGGCTTCTATCAGTTCAGTTTTAGTTGTTGTTTCTCCTTGTGCCTTTTTTGGTTTAATTATAATATTAGGAATATTTTGAGTAGTGTTAAGTTTTGGATATGTCTGCATACTCGCCATGGTAGCATATGTTGTTTGTGTATGGTATGAAGGATTTGGAGGTTTTAAATCTGTTTTCAATAGTTTTATTTCTTTCTTTAAGCTGTTTATTTCATTTTTCATTGATAGCATTAATTTATAGATATTTACCGATTTAGCAGCAGTTTCTTGACATTTTTTGCACAACAGAATTAGTCTGCGCTTTTGCAATGGCATGCATTTTACCTCAGAAGGCGCCAGCTCTGCACATTGTTTGTGTATTTTACACAAACACACGTCGCATAGGTACCCTTTATCATTTCCTTGAAGCTCCATGTTACAATAAGTGCAGTTCTCCATCTCCACATTCTCTTCTTGATCTTCCACAAGCAAAAGCTCATCATCATCCGTTTGACTGCCATTTGCAGGCATACTAATATATTTGTTTATTTTATTTCAATTTTAGTAAACCGTACAAAAAAAACAAATCATCGGCCGAACTCCTTATCAGCTTTACACTGGTCACGACGTTTTTATATTCGTCTATTTATTTATGTTTTAAAATCTTGTATATTTTGTGTAATTTTAGATTTTGTAAGAACAACCAGCAAAATCCAACAACCAAATCAAACTCGCGACCTTTTACTTTATATACTGTACACTTTTCAAAATTTAAATCGCACTTTTACTATGTTTTCAAGCGTTTTTCTTCACAGCACAAAAATACACCTGTGCGTTGTAGAATATATATCAATACAAATTTGGTACATGCAAATTTGTAAAAACGCTGCGTAAAATTCCCATCATTTCGGTCGTAAAATGGTAAGTATTTTTCAGAGTTCTTCTTCTTCTTTCTTTCTTTACTGGATATGGCTTCTGTCCCTCAAGGGACAATTTGCCACCATATTTTGAAAGTGGCATCCAGAAAGCTGTCTGGCTCTAGGCCATGTTTCAGATATAATTTTTTTTAATTGCGAGTTAATCAATATAATATTATATAGGTGCTGTGAAACTTGGGTGTATTTTTCTTCTCTGGCTTGTCTTTTCTCTTTTTTCTTCTTTCTTCAAGGGTGAGTACGTTAGTATTGACAAGCAGAACTACGGAGATGAAAATACAATCGGAGGGAACACAGAATTGAAAAGGAATCAATTATATTTAATGTTGTATAGCTGTATTGCCAGTGTAAACGGTTAGAAAATTAAAATTTGACAGATGGTAGAAATTGATCATCAAAGGTATACATATTGTTGTATTTAGAATTTGATATTATTGATTTAAGGAATCTGTTAATCAATTTAATCACGTCAATGTTCAGATTTCCAAGTACAGTTGACATTGAAATAGCGGTAGGCATATTTTCCCTAATCATTCATTAATAGAAATCTAAGTTTGGGGTTATGTTTATAGGACATTCTAAAAAGATGTGATTGAGGTCATCTGTTTGACCACAGATACAAAAAAGCCTTTCTTTAATGCCTATCATATTTAGATATTTGTCTGTGCAATGGCCTGTTCTCATTCGAATCAAGGTTGTGAGATGTCTTTTATCGATGTACTATCCTGCGTTTTTGCATACCTTCTTTCTTTCCGCTCCAGAGAGGGTTTCCATATTATGTTGTGTTCTTTCATTATAGATTTTTTTATTATACTTAAAATGTGATCTTTATATAACCTGTCTGCCTATGTTGGCTAGTTTATCTGCATTCTCATTTCCCTTAATTTTTGCATGTCCTGGTATCCGTGCTATGCCAATGTCCGAACCTGCTTCATTTGCTGTAATTAGTAGGCTTTTCGTTTTCAGGGTGTTATAATTCAAATCTTGGTTTATATGATTTTGATTCATTCTTTCAATGGCACTTTTAGAATCCGTAAATATTATCGTTTTTTTAACATTCTTCCTCAATAAGTATATTAATGCTTCATATATAGCTACCACCTCGGCAGAGCATATATCATATCCATTAGGCAGCCTAGAACTAAAATTGTATTTGAATTTAGGGCAATGGATTCCACATCCAGTTTTATTCCCTTTTTAGATCCATCTGTATAAATAAATGTATATTCATTTTTGTATTTTTCCGTGTCAATCAAAAATAGTGTTTTAATGCATGTATCTTTTTTGTTCAAGTTCAAAGTTATAATAATAAGTTTTTTTATTTGAGTTTCGTATTTGATGTGAAAACAAGATAATTTGTCAAGTTTTTCTATTTTAGTTCTGTATTGGAAGAAATCATATGCTTGTAGTAAATATGGTATATCTTTTCCTCTCCAGTAATTAGCATTTATCATATGATAAATTTTTTTGCTTTTAGCATAGGTATAATGGGGTGATTGAAAATATTGATTAGTTTTTATAAGAATTTCGTTGCAAGCCATCGTTGCCTAAATTCAAACATCATTTGATTACCTCAGCTATTAGTACGTTTGTGGGGGTGGTTTTTGTGCATCCAACATGCAAGAACTATTATTCTAAGAGCTTGGAATTGTATATTTTTTAATTTTGTTAATTTTTTCTTATTAATGTTTAGGAGAAATGCTCCATGTTCTATGTGTGACATGACGAGTCCCAGGTAGATATTAGACAAGGAGTTCAGAGTTTCGTATTTAGGAAGTACCATTAGCCAGACAAGTCTAAATAACCTAGCAATACTAAGCATAGAAAATTAATTTGCCCAAAAAATTAATTTTGATCAAATAATCGATCAATTTACGGCGATTTAAAACCGAAGAAAGACTGTAATGTTTAATTAGTTAGTCATGTTTAGTTTACGTTTATGTTGAAATATTGGTTGGTTGCCGTTTATATATTTTATAAAATATACGTTTAACCCTTAACTGGTGACACTCAAATTACTAACCTAACTCGTGGCGGGGAGTCTCGCAGACTCCGGTGCTACTAAAAGGCGTAACTACAAAACCACACAGTTTTTTTTGTTTAAAATCAAAGTATTAGCATTATCATAATGTATTTTTTATTCAAAGTACACGTACGTCCTAAATATAATATTCATTCTACAGTCAAGTAAATGGCATATAACAAAAATGAAGCTAAAAAAACGAGATTATAATTATTAACATCTAAATTTTAAAAAATTCAAAGATCATTTCTGAAAATATTAAAATATGTAAGGAAAAGCTAACAGCGTAAAACCAAATAAAAAGTTTTCATGCATAAAAAGAATTAAAGAAAACAACAAAGCATTTATTTTGGCCATACTGGTGTGCCTATTTCTGTCATCACAGCAACGAATGCATCATTTGCGGGAACACTGTAGACAAATTGGTTTTTTACATTTGATACACAAATGACATGTCTTTCGTCGAATCTGAGAAGGCCAGATATAGCAATATTTGCGAGTTTCTAATCTAGTTTCCTCAGCTCCTACAGGTGTTTCTTCTATTTTCAGTATTCTGCCAATAACGCATTTTAGATCCCGTGAAATGTTTGTTTCCAATCTGCTGCGTAAATGACCCCCCACTAACTCACTAGGCAATGTTTTTATGAAAATGAATCTTGATTGATCATTTCCCGGAACAGAACAATGTATGATATATGCATTGACACTGGATATATCTACAATCTTGAAAAAGTTTGCCATAGGCCATCTTCGAGTTCGACGACTGCATGAATATTTCGCCGTCTTTTCATCTAATGTATCTACTCCTCCTTTGGTTAGATTATACCAAGCGGTGTTTTGTGAAGCCATATAAACTTTCTCCTATTTTTCGATTTTTGTTTGGTAAAGACTGTATTGGAATTTCACGTTTTGCTTTTCTCAAGGATCCCACAAAAGATAACTTGTTGTCCAGCAAATGGTTCGCTAATTCTACTGAAGAATACCAATCATCAGCTGATATATTTCGATTAGAATTATACAGCGGTTTGGAGAGCCTCAACACGGCTTGAGTTGGCTTACTTAATTTTTTTTCACTCTCTGAAAGTAGCCATCAGTCCCCTTTCCAGCATATATATAAGCATTATATAAATAGGAAATTCGTGCATCGGTCAAGCATTGAATTTTCAAGCTGTATTTGCAAGGTTTATTGGGAATATACATCTTGAATGCGCATCTTCTCCTAAAGCCAACTAGCATTTCATCCACACAAGCAGATGCTCCAACAATGTAAGCGTTTTGGCAGTTTTGTTGAAGCTGCAGCTGGATGATCGAGCTTTCTTTGTTCTCTATCCTCTGGATTGTCAAATCTTAGAGCGACTAACAGCACTAAGAATCGTTTTTCAGAGAATACTGCTCTAAAGATCTCTCGCCCGGTACCGTCAGTGGTAAAAAGACTTCGGACATCTTCGTGGTTGCTTTTGAAAATCGAGGTATACAAAAGTGTTCCTAAAAATGCTTGCATTTCAATCAGACCGACGTCCAAAAGTTCGGGTGTATTGGGACGTTTATATTTCGCTCGCATACTGGCTAACTTTTTGTTGGTCCACTGGATACACATGTTGTACATTTTCGGTGAGAAAAGTTTGTGAAAAACAGATGATGGTCTCTTGTTTTCAAGTGCTGGACGTACTATTGAAAGTCTGATTATATTGCTTGCAAGAGTGCGAACATTTCTAGTCGGTTCGACTTTAGACCACTTGAATCTGTTTTTCCCGTAATAATAATTAGCTTCATTTTCCGTATTCACCGAAAGGTCGTCACCAGATTCAGAAACAGACAAATTCTGTGTACGAGCCTCGCCCTCAGCATGGTCTTGGTCTTCGCTGAATTCTATTTCACTTTCCGCGTCATGGTCACTTTCAATAGCGGTATCCTCTAACTCGTCGTCGCTAACATCACTATCTAACTGTTCGAACCAACGCAAACACGTTTCCTCGAAATCCGGATCAAAAACGTTGCGACTACCAGACATACTTGATACTTAATTTTATAACAATACTGGTGACACGGAGTCTGTGCGACTCCGACAGCTACGTATCTAGTTTAGACTAACCTCGACAAATTCGTCACTTCAACTCGTAACGGCACACTAAGAGCTAGGAAGGTACAATGAGCGATAGCGTTGCTCGCGGTTTGTAGTGGGACATATGGCGAACTAAGTGGGGCAAGGAGTCTAGGTGACTCCGCGTCACCAGTTTAGAGTTAATATTATGATGTATTATTTTTTGATTAACTTGCGTATATAAACGAAATAAAGGGTTGTTTTAGGCGCCAGCGGATAGGCTTGCCCCCCGGCGCCGACATTTCTAACTACGTCACTGCACCACCCTATTTTAATACAGTTCACTAATTAAAGTGGTTAATTATAAAGTCAGTTACCTTGTTAGCAGTGGTCATATCACCTTTGTGATTATAAATGATTTAAGAAATATTTATTCATCCCGACCACAACCTCTTACGGTATTCCACAAATATAGCAAGTCTGCAATGTCTGTCTTCTTTTCTCCAAAGAAGCTAAATTATATTTGTTCGACGATCTATATCCAGATATAAAGAAATCGTAGGTCCCGGTTTCCTTATAATACTTATTACACTGATAAAAGGGGCTCCAAGCCTGGCTACCATATCCCAATATAGAGCGCACAAATTGTATATACAAAGTTTTAATGCATCCTATATCATTAAATAATCTTGTGTTACGAAACTTTTCTAAATACGGTCCATCCCTAATATTGTAAACCAAACTTGGACTTTCTAGAGAGCATATTTGCCTGCAAACTGCCCAAAAATTTTACAAAGGTATGGTATTAACGATTAATAAATATACAAGATTAATTTGGCCCGCAGTATATATTAATAGTGCATAAAAGGCAATATAAATAATAAAGTTATGAATTATGATTCATAACATAGTCAAAAATCAACAACAGTTCTCGACAAAAGAAAATTAACCATGTAAATTATGGATATATTACAGCTTGCACATCTATACAAAATATATGGTTAAATATTTTGGTTTCTTTCGTAAGATTGTATATTTTAATATCTATGTCCGTTTTTGTGACTGACCATTGTTGTGACTAAAAAATATTTTTAAAATTTATATGTTCTAAAAGTGCCAAACAATTTTTTGTTTTCAATATTCGGTATTCCAAGCAATACGACCGCTGTCTGACTGGATATATCTGACAGAAAATGCTAGCTTTCTAACTTCGATTTTTAAAATTTAATCCCTTAGTTTCGTTTGGTAACGGCCTTTGCAATATTGTCCTTTTCCTCTGCTCGGACAACATGTGTTTTTTTTTTCATAACGACTGTATATCCAATGATTCGTGATCTTCTGATGTCTCCAAAACTTATTAAGGAAAAAATTTAAGTAAACTCATCTTGTTGCCTGGGTTTTTCATGAAGAAAACACAAATTTATAATATCCTATCCCAAATACCATTTTTTTGGTACATCTGATATCATCAAGAGAAATAAAAGGGAATTGAAACTCATGATTTAAATTTATTGCAGTGAATGGCTACTTATTTGTTTGCCCCTTTTTTATGGCAATGACACACACTAAAGGGAGATCCTATAGCACTCGACGAGCGGTGTGTGTGTGCGAAGATGTTGATTGCCACGATTCTTGAAAAGATGTAGGATGTAATTTGAAGAAGAGATGTTCTGGGAGTGAGTTCCACAGTAACGCAGTGTGTCAGACAAAGGAGTCCTTGTAAAGTGACGTTCTAGATATTTCCAGTTGTACGACGAACGACTGTGCTCTTGCCGTCTGTCGTGACCGTCTGACAGGCCAGATTCCGGATCAACACCGGGTCGCCAACGAAACGCACAGCTATCTTCTAAATAGAATCCAGCGGGTTTAAGGTGTGCTAAGGTGCGGCACCCCAAATATGTAAGCAATATTCTAATCAGAATCTTATTTAACCTTTATAGACAAGAGCAGCTGCTGCTGCGTATACAGTTTTTTATTGTGAAATAGCGCACCAAGCTCCTGCGATGGTGATTAATTTTACGATATTAGCAATGTGGTGATGCCACGACATATAAAGGAATGGTCGATCCAGCCATGATGATATCAGGTCCCGCCGTTTTAGATTTCTTGGTAAACGTGGCTACTTGGGTAAATGCTGCATTGAACTGGGCCAAATTCCTGTAGCCCCAAGTTCGAATTTTATCCAAATTTATTGTTGTACTCTGCTTCTGTCTGCGGTGATAAGTTCCAGTCGCTGGTAAAGGTTTTTCTGGTCTAAATTGGAAGACAAGGGTACTGTGTCATCTTCAAAACTGTAAAGAGGATTATTGGTTTCGGTTAGCATGCCATTAATATAGATGAGGAACAGAGCTGGTGGAAGTATTGGTAATGATGAATGTGTCTGAGATGTGTCCATCAACTGCAACGTGCAGAAATCGGTTCTTAAAGGCCGATTTTCACATGACGATCGTGCACCGACTGTGCACCTGCCGTGCCGTTTTTACTTTACATAAAAAAATTTATGTTTCATGTGAAACGCGCTGGAATCCATATTTACATTTACACATAAGGACTGTGCTACGACCATCTTGTGACGGTCGGAGGACGATCGTAACACAGCACGGCTCGTATGTGAAAATCACCCTTAAGGAAACTGTCAAGCCAGCTGCAGAGAGACGCTGGTATTCAGAAACACGGCAGTTTGTTGGGTAGTTCGTCATGCCAAACTCTGTCGAATAGTTCTCAATTGCTCTAATCCATATATGAGTGACATAGGCCAAGATATCTCCCGTCGACGTCTTTGCAAAAGTCATGTTGGATATCGATAATTGTTTAATTTAATTTACTTTAATTATTTCTTTCATTACAATTTCATCATAATTGAACGTAGAGAGCACGTCCCTTTTGCCTTTTTATTTTACAGTGAACATTTCATTCCATTTGTGTTCGCTTGATTTCTTCTTTCAGCAAGAGCAGCAGAGCTGTAACCCATTCTTTATCGGACCTGAAGTATGATTGTCAACTTCTTTTCCAAAGTAGATTTTAATATTTCAGATATAGCCACGACTTGCGCAAAAATGTTGCACCCTAAGTTATTGAGAATATAATACTGGATTATAGTTCATTTGCTCCGCCCTGATATTAAAGTTACAAACTGTACTGGGAGTACTATTCGCTATTTGACTGTAAAATGCAAATTTACATATTATTGTTTGTACTTTATGGACCTAGGGACAGACTGAGGGGCAATCTGCAGTACAAATGGAGGATGGACGTTGACCATGTCCATTCTACAGATAAATCTGCAGCATAGTAGGGCTGCTATGGCCCACCTATGCAGGAAGATAGTAGAGGAGGGTACAGCAATTGTGCTTATCCAGGAACCTTGGATTGTTAAATCCAGGGTAAAGGGCTGTCCATGGCGGGATCTGTTTTGTATACACCGGATCCGACTATGGGGGACCCCAGAGCAGGTATATTGACAGTGGGACTGGAGGCCTTTTTCCTAGGGGATAAGGCTACCAGGGATCTGGTCTCTATCCTGGTCAAGATTCCTACAAGTGTAGGTATACAGAGGGTGGTACTAGGGTCAGCGTACTTCCCAGCCGATCAACTCTGCCTGCCGGAGAGAATGAGGAATCTGGTTACCTACTGCGAGACTCGACGATACTCCGACAGTATCATAACATTCCTTCGCATATTTCACTTTTCGAATGGCCCTCCGCTCGCTACCGCTCGCTACGGGGGCTCAAGAAAATGAAACTAACCAGGTGCTAACCCAATCTAACTCAAGACATACCCAAAAGCAAGAAAAAAACAGTTTAGAAATATAACTTAAAAAAAAAATTAAAACACCGACGGGGTTTGAACTCGAGTCGCCGAAGTGAAGGCTAATCATGCAAACCCCTAGACCACCAAGGCACAAACGATTGGTTGCACCACGAAGACATGACGCGCAGGTGCGCGCGCACGCATGGAATGAATGATACTGTCACAGCATCCGCGAGTTACTGCGAGGTGGTAAATATCCCACTCCTGATTGGATGTGATAGCAACGCGCATCACATAGTGTGGGGCAGTGCTGGATCCAATCGGAAGGGGGAAGAATTATTAGAATTCATTGCATCTGTAGGGATGCAGGTAGCCAAAAGAGGGAGTGAGCCCACTTTCTTTACTACGGGACGAAGCTCGGTCATAGACTTGACTCTGTGCACCAGGGCTTTGTTCCCGGATATTACGAAATGGGGTGTGTCTGTGGAGGACTCGATGTCGGACCACAGATACATCACTATAGAACTGGGCCCTTCCTCAGCGAGAGCTGAGGAGGTTAGGAACCCCAAAGCAACCAACTGAGACCTCTATAGGGAGAAGCTAAGTTGGCATTTAAGGGACATGCCGAGGAAGTACCGGGTCACCGATGAGCTGGATGACGCCGCAAGGTGGATAGATTCATCGGTGACCGGGGCTTTCGCAAGCAGCTGTCCCGTGACTAAGCGTCACTGTAAAGGGAAAACTCCTTGGTGGAATTCCACCTTGGAATAACCTTAGGAAACAGCTGAGGAAGCTTTTTAATATGGCTAGACACAGCGGGGTGGATACTGACTGGGATTTATATAAAGAGGCCCGGGGGCAGTACAAAAGAGAGCTAAGAGGATCGCGAAGGAGTACCTGGAGGGCCTACTGTGGAGGGGTATCCCAAGCCCCGGTCGCTGCTAGGCTCTGCAAGGTGCTGTCAAGGGATCCACTCGTCAAATTGGGCAGTGTCCGTAAGCCAGATGGAGCCTATATGTCGTCACCGGCGGATACTCTTCACCAGCTACTGATCACACACTTCCCAGGCTCAACAGGCATGGGCCGGGGAGGTGAGGGCGGGGCCGGGTTCAGCATTAGAACTAACTATGGCACTGCCAAAAAGATGGTCACCTACAATAGGCTAAGGTGGGTGATCGAGACCTTCGTCTCGTTTAAGTGGGGTGAGGATGGGGTCTTTCCAGCGCTGTTGCAGCGTGACGAAGGACTTCTTAGCATGCCGCTGATGGACCTTTTCAGGGCTTCTATCGCACACGGGTACGTGCCGGAGCCCTGGAGCCACAGCAGAGTGGTGTTTATTCTCAAGGCGGGAAGGAACGACTACACCGATACGAAATCGTATCGACCTATTTGTCTCACCAGCTTCTTGACGATCTCATTCAAAATGAGATTGAGTGTCTGGCGGACTACCCAGAGGAGTATTACGCGGAGCGGGAAGAGTTTGAAAACAAATTTTATAGCATTCTAGCTCGTTCAAAGACCCAGTTAGAGAATTTTAACGTTGAAAGCGATGATGCGACATCGAATATCTCTTCTAACTATGCCTCTGGAGCGTGCTCGTCATCGGCATAAAGTTACCGGAAATAGCGCTGCTCAAATTTGACGGTAGCTAGAGCAGAGATACTTT
Source organism: Pissodes strobi (assembly GCA_016904865.1). Lineage (NCBI taxonomy): Eukaryota > Metazoa > Arthropoda > Insecta > Coleoptera > Curculionidae > Pissodes > Pissodes strobi. Next base: position 179,360 of record MU182283.1, on the reverse strand, counting down.
CGAATCTTTAATTCATGCGAATTCCCAAATTAATAACATACAAAAATTCCATTATTTGCGGGCTTCTTTGATCGGCACAGCATCGCAGGTGATTCAATCTCTGGAATTTACCGCTGGCAACTATACCATTGCTTGGGATACTATATGCGATCGATTTAATAATAAACGTCTTTTGGTGCAAAATCACTTGAAGGCAATTTTTAAAATGGAAAATATTAGTATACCTTCAGCAGGAAAAATTCCAAATTTATATGAAAACCTATTGAAACAACTAGCTTTACTTAAGCAACTAAACGAACCCACTGATTCATGGGATACTTTGATTATCTTTATTATTGCAAGCAAACTCGACAATGCTTCGACTCAAGAATGGGAAAAGCAAAAATCACTTTTAACAAAAGCGGGTGCGGTTACTTTGACAAACTTTAAAGATTTTCTTAAAATTCGTGCAAATTTATTAGAGACCGTAGAAATGAATTTTGATAATTCAAAAGGCCATAAATCGTATGATCGTCACGATTCAAACCGAGATTTGAATGTAAATCGGCAAAACGCGAAAAACGGTTACTATTCCAAGGGGTTCTTGGTTCAAACAGGAAATAAAAACGATAATGTGCAGCACAAATTCAAATATACTTGTTTTAATTGTAAAGGCGAACACATTTTATTTTATTTTCCCAATTTCTTAAAGTTAAGCATCAAAGATAGAATCGCTAAAGTCAAATCATTGAATTTGCGTCTGAATTGTTTTCGAAGAAATCATGCTACTCGAGATTGTACATGGAGAAGGTGTAAAATATGGGGAAATAAACATAATACGCTGTTGCATGAAAATAAAGCGTTTAGGAATACGAATCAGGAATATCAAAGTTCTGAGGGTCATAACGATATTGTGCAAATCGAATCATCTGATAATATGTCAAATACTCTTGGAGTAAACGTAAACGTTGGAGTACCGAATACATTGCCGAACTTCAATAAAGAAGCAAATGTAGGAAGCATAAAGCCAATGTGGAACTAAATCAGCTAATTCTTGTAAAGGACGATAACTTGCCTCCTTCATTGTGGCGTTTAGGACGTGTTACAAGTTTGATACCAGGAAAGGATGGCTTTTGCATAGTGGCCTCCATCAGAACTACTGACGGAACCATTACCAGGGCAATAACCAGGTTATGTTCACTACCTGTTGTCAGTTGATCAACTTCCAAGACCGGGGGCATGTTTGGGCTACCTGTAATACCGAATTATATGTGTATCGCGGCTAGGACCAGTATCCGCCCCATCGAGAAGTGACAGTGACATATTTCGAAAATTGAAATAGCATAATATCCATTATAGTTTTTTATCGACGTTTAATAATATTAAATAAAGTAGATATTTCAACAGTGCCTCATTCCAATCCACTACACGAACCATATTGTATAAAATGTCTTTTCACATAGATAATTTTTAATTAAAGTTTTCAGTTTGTTAACTGGTAAGTTTCTAACATTTAAAGGAAAAGCATTTAAATATTTTTATAAGCCTAAATGTAACATTTTTTTGAATGTATGAAAATTGACACCTTTCTGATAATAAGTCTTGTTTGCCTCTGGTATAATGATCATGTAATCTTTCACAATGTAGAAATAAGTCCATATTATTTTGTACAAACATTACTGCTTCAAGGATATACAACAAAATTACAGTCATAATCTTTATATCAACGAAGACCCGTTTACAGCTTTCTCTATATTTCATACTGTATATTATTCTTAAGCAACTTTTTTGTAAAATCAAAATCCTTTCAATATCAGAGCATCCTCCCCAAAATATTACACCGTACTATACTCTAGAGTTCACATAGGCATAGTAAGCTGATAAAGCTGCTCCCTCCGATATATGCTCTAAAATTACTTTTAAAGCATAATAAAATTTACAAGTATATTTTTTTGTAATACGCTCCCAAAAATAGCTATTTTACGGACTCATTTGAGTCCGTAAAATGCTTCTTTTTAGGCCTAGTCCCTAAAAGTCGTCATGGCAACGTTTACGGACTACTCCAAAATTCCTGAATATGTCTAAATGTCAAATTTTGAATGACATGACAAAATTGTCAAATAGTTGCTACGATTTCAATTTCTAAGCTTACTTTTTCGAACATTATGATTTCAAAATTTATGGTAAATTTGCAAATTTAAGCGTTCTGAAGATTGTAAAAAGTGTGTAACAAAATTTTGCGAGCGTATGACAAAAGATAGTGTTTGTCACACGTACCTAAATGAAGTTTTTCAGGACTCATCTGCTATTCCGGACTCGGCTAACGCCTCGTCCGGAAACAGCAATGATTCGTCCTGAAAAACTTTATTTTAGGTAACAAAAATAACTATTGTATATTACTTGCTAAATACTCATCATGATTTTTTCAATCCAGTCTTCTATCTATTTAAATCCCAAGACATGAAACATGCTCCAATGAAGCAAATTAGCTATTTTCATATTGTATATTAAGTTCTTCAACTTTTTTGTTTAAAAAAAGAATGGTTTGGGTTGTTCCTACATTTGGCATTAGCTGGTTTGACAAAAAGAATCCTTTCAAGGCATCCATGTCAAGGAGTATTTCCTTGTTTTTTTCACTGAAAATAAGCGATGTGCCGTCTGCATACATTAAACATTCTGAAGTAACTTGTGGCAATTCATTTGTGTATAAAATAAAAAATAAGGGGTTCAGAATGGATTCCTGAGGAACCTCCCTAGTGAGAACAATCTTTTCGGAACATAATAAGGAGCCTCGCTTTCACCGACACATTGCGTTCCTATTTTTTCCACATTGGACACGACCAAATGAAGAGCAGTACCTCGTATTCCATATTTTTCCAATTTACTACATATAATTTTATGATCCACTGAGTCAAACGCTTTTGACACATCCAAAAGCATTGCAACTGTCATTTGATCACCATTTAAAGAAGTCATCACCTCAGACAAAGCCTGATAGATTGCTCGTATTGTCGAACTCTTTGATCTGAAACCATTCTGTTCTTCTGCCAATAAATCATGACCCTCAATAAATGAAATAAATCTATTGTAGATAAGTCGTTCAAACACCTTGTATACATTTGAGAGCAAAAACACTGGTCTGTAGTTTTTTTCTTCACTTCTACTTTCTTTTTTGTACTTATAATGCTTTTGCAATCGATAGTACTATGTTCCATGCTAATGCATTTCCCACACACTTTTCTTGTAGAATCACATTCTTTGGCGGTATGTCTAAATGAAATACAGTTGTAGCATCTCAAAATTTGGAAATATTCAAAGCACCTGCATATTCTAAATCCACCAAATACATAACAATTATCTTGTTTCATAATTTTCTGAAATGTCTCAGCATCCAACTCCACAATGGCCATAAATGTTTTAATAATTTTTTTTATCACTATAACTCGGACATGACTATTTTCAGTAATAATTCCATTGTTTTGCCTTCTAAGCTTCTCGATTAGATCTTGTGCTGAGTATTCTTCAGTCATACCCACAATTTTGACACATGTTTTTTTCTTTTTTGGAATAAATGACGAAATTTGGTCACCAATTTTTTGTTCCAGACTTTTTTTCACTTTCTCTGAGACGTGTTTCTGCAAAGTATTACCACTGACCCTTCTTTTGTCTCTCTTATGCCTCGGATTCCAATTCCCAGAGAAGTTGGATTCATACTTTGGTTGATTAATTGCTTTGTTTTGTTGGCATCTTAATTTTTGTTTTTTAGGTTTAACAACCACAGTACCTTCAGAAAGGACCATAGCTTAACCCTGAACTAGACAAAGCTAGATTGTTTTTTTTTGAGCCAATTTTCGATTTAGGCAATGTTTTCTTTATTTCCTCAAATGCTTTCAAGCAATTTTGAGATCGCTTTTCGACTGCTTTTGCACTTCTTTGATATTATCCATTACATTAATTATCTTTAAATTTTGATTAACCACTCCCCAAACAATCGTTGCAGAACCACATCATATTGATGGTGTCATTAATGATCTTGGCAATAGTATCCTTGACTTCGACACACATGTTGTGAAAAATAGATCTGCAATGCCCACATGTTATAGTCTTATTATTAATAACAAAAGTATCCTCACAATCGGATACTCCACTGACTGTCGACTGGCGTGGTGCGTAATTAACTTGAAATTGCCACGACAGTGAGTGTTAACAGAATTTAAACGCTTAGTAAGAACTAACCAAAAGCAGGAAGGCTGTGCAAGTTTGATTGATAAACCCTAAAGGAATCCAAAATGGCACTGGATTGATCACAATCGGCGGTAAATCCAAATTTCGGGAATGATGTAAGGAAAGCATTTCCTCATGACGTCTAACCATAAAAAATTGATCCTTGTCCTTTAAACTATGAAGAAGAGAAAAGTTTATTTATTCCTAGAGTCGTGGCTGGGGTTGGCATCCGTCCCGATGAATCGGGAATATCCCCGTTTTTGAGCCCCGTGTCCGGAAGTCCTGATTAGCCTGGCAAGAGTCCCGATTAAACCTTTATCTCTAACTCAAATACTAATAAAGTACCTATATATAAGATATACTGGTATATCCTAGAATAGCTAAATATTAAATCTACTAATTTTACCGTTTTCGTATATATCTGTGATGCAATATATCCCTATTTTCTAAGACTTGTGTCGATTTCAGCTAACTAACATTAAATAAGTGGCGTAGATTTTTCCGCAATTGTGAGTATGTATTTGCCATACCAGCACATAATGCGACTTATGAAAGAATTTTTTCGCTGATAAATTCCCAATCCCAATGGACTGACAAAAGATATCGGTTATTATCGGACTCTGTTGAAGCTACTTTACAATGTCAATTTAATTTTAAAATGTATTATGCTCAATTTTTTAAATATTGCCAAAGAGGAATTTGGGCGCCAGATACTTGCTGCTAAGTGTAATTATTGGCGGCGTTCTTCTTTGAGCTGTAGGTTGCGTAGATTAGATGGAATAACAAGTTGCTGAATTCGAAACAAACTGTACGTATATTGGTCTTCAGATACAGGAAGGAATGCACTTAGAATGACGACTATGTTTGAATACAATTTACTAGAATAGCGTAGAATGCATGACCATTCGCTGAGGACTGACTGGACTCGACCTATTCGGCTCCCTTGAGTTTACTTTTAGTTTAAATTGTTATGAGCGTTTTAATCCGTTTAGTTTATATTGGTATGCTTTAATTAGGTTTCACTTTTATCTATGGTTCACTTTACTTTTTACTTTACTTTTTCACTGACGTAACTTTAGGGGAGGTTTGATCTTGGTTCCCAGAGAAGCGTTTGGCCTTAATTAAAAGGGAACTACTTAACCAGATAGTCAAGATCGGGAGGTTTGACCTTGGTTACCAGAAAAGCGTTTGGCCTTAATTAAAAGGGAACTACTTAACCAGATAGTCAAGATCGGTAGGTTTGACCCTGGTCACCAGAAAAGCGTTTAGCCTTAATTAAAAGGGAACTACTCAACCAGATGATCAGGATCGGAGGGTTTGAACTTATTACTAGAGGAGCGTTTTGCCTTAATTAAAAGGGAACTACTTAACCAGAAAGTCAAGATCGGGAGGTTTGACCTTGGTTACCAGAAAAGCGTTTGGCCTTAATTAAAAGGGAACTACTTAACCAGAAAGTCAAGATCGGGAGGTTTGACCTTGGTTATCAGAAAAGCGTTTGGCCTTAATTAAAAGGGAACTACTTAACCAGATAATCAGGATCGGAGGGTTTGAACTTATTACCAGAGGAGCGTTTTGCCTTAATTAAAAGTGAACTACTCAACCAGATAAGTTGTCGTTTGCTTGATTTGCACGTTCTTTTATAGTAAACTTTGTTGAGATTTTACTGCTTGTTTTTAAAACATGTTTAGATAATACTCATAATATTTTATCATTCAATGTTAGGTATCAAGTTCAAACTTTAGGCTGAATGTTCTCTTGTTAATACGCTTTCTAGTTTACAATATGTTAAAGAAAAAAAGGAAATTATGCAAAAAATTAAATCTTCGGAGAAGTTCTTAACCTTAAGTACTCCCAAAACTACCTTCTAAATATGTAGCTGTTTTATAAAAAAATATATTATATTAAAATTAACTTGGTGTTGTATTTTTATTTTTTAATCGTACTGTTTTTCTTGTTTTCGTTTTAAAAATGCACTAAAAACATGAGTTTTGGAAACCGAAAAGAGGCAAAAAGTTTTCTCCTGCGTCGCAGACCTCCGGTAATTCTTATTTTGGATTTCCTTTTTTTTTTGAAGACTAACATTTACTCTGTGGCGTCCCGACGCTGACCTGCACATTTATGGCTCGTGACTTAATTACTAATTTAATGATAAGCGTCAAAATCTTGTTTTTTGGGCTGATGCTTCAGATTTTAACCAATATGAAACTAATTGTCTTCGAGCTGTAAAAATTAAAGAGAAGGTCAAGTATTTACTCCGAAAGTAATAGTATATTATTTTAAATGGAGGAAAAGTAATACTTTTCATGGCGCGCTCGTGTTTAACAGCCGAACGGAGTGAGGCTGGTAATAGAGAGCAAGCCATGAAAAGTAACTTTTCCTCCAAATAAAATATGCTGTTTTTTCTTCAAATGTCGACAAATTAATCCAAAAACGTCTCTTTTTAATAGTAATAATAATTATTATTAAAGATAAGTGGGTTCGCAAGGCGGCTTAGACCGGTGCGATGTCGGTGAATAGGCTCAGGTTGTTGCTATAGTAATGTAACATAAAGCTGTCAGTGGACACTGTCAACAATAATTATATTTTTAAAATTGCGTTTTCGATTGAATTTTAATTCCGTATTGATAAGCAGTTATTGAGTAAGTTCGATTAAATAATAACCAATTTGTTCCTAAATTAGTGATTTTTAGAAATGCAGTCACAAATTGAGTGATAAATACAAATTTTAGTTTAATAACTCTTGAGTTGTTGACGCTTATTTTGATGTTTGTTTGTATTGTATCTATGTTGCTACGACAACACTTTTACCTCCGCCGGCGGAAAAGTGAAAAGTAAAGCTCCGGCGGAGGAAAAACGAAACTTCACTGCCGCCTACACAGTCGAGTAATGACGGATTTACTGACGTTTGAAGAAAATAATAATTTTCTTATTTATAGGCAAAACAACAGTACATAGATGCATCCCATATAATAATTAGATTACATTCACCATTTCGTAAAGAACTTTTGGATTGGAAATACAAAGTGACTACTAATGCTACCATGCTAAATGTTAAATTGAACGTTAACAAATATGGTTTTTACTTTTTTATTGTATTTACAATTTCATAATTCAGTCAAAAATCAGTAGTGGCTATAATTTATTTTTTGTGATTTATTAAGTTTCTTGTGTTTTCTATATAAAATTTCTTTACGAAATTGTGAATGTATTATTATATATGGTGTATTGCGCGAATGCATTTTTGAATTGGTAATTAATAGGAAAATCATTTCTCTTTCATTTCTATAAATCGAAGTTAATCAGTTTAAAATTAAGACCTCGAGCATCGGCCTGTAACAAAAATAATCGATTATATAAGTAAACTTACTTCTTTTCTATCATTTAAATATCAAGTTGATGGTTAGATGCCTTGAGTCATGTGTATGGAAGAATAACAGATTGTTGGCATCAATGGGGATATGAACGCCATGGTAGAATAGGGTCAAGAGAACAATGTCCAGTTTAACGCAGAAAAGACTCAAATCAATGCCAGGACAAACCGTGACTCTGGTCTCATCCATAAGCTTGCTGGGTGTCAACGTAGAAACAACATAATTTGGCGTAACCACGTCACCAAAATCACCAAGAGAGCAGCACAAAAACTAGAGGCACTCTATAGAGCAAAAAGTTGTATACACCACATCAGCTCTTACTGCGTTATAAAGCCCAGATAAGACTATCTCTGGAATACTCTTCCCATGTATGGAGCTCGGCACCCAAAAACTTGCTCAAGATATTGCACTCCATACAGAGGAGAGCAGTTCGCCTTATGAATGACCCAGAGTTAACTAAAAACCTTGATAGCCCTTAACATCAAAGAAAAATAACGGATCTCTCTCTTTACTCTCCATACTACTACGGAATTTGTTCGCGAATGAGCTAGCACTTATGATTCCAGCCAGAGTTGTGCCGAACAGAAACACCCATCAGACACAAGCTGCTCAACAACATACGACTCAGTTGCGAACACCTAGAACGTCGATGTTACGGGACTCCTTTTTATGGAGGACTGCGTATCTCTGGAATGGACTTCCGAGTAACACGTTACCCTAAAACTATAACCTACAGGGCTTTAAGTCCAGCATTCACCATCATCTCCGCGCACGCATCAGGGTTTTCTTCTCAAATTCCCTAGCCCCTCTATCGGAATTTGAGTTGATCGCCGATTTTGACCAATCAATTGTTACTGTGCAATCTTTAATGGTTATCTATATTTCCTTTTGCTTTTGATTCGTTGTTCGCCATTTCGGTATTATTCTTGAGTATGTGAAATACCATTTGCGCTAATCCTGAAGACGAGTCGTTAACTAAATACAATTTTTAACAAATTTCACAACAATTCTGAGGGAAGTACAGTTTGTAATGCATTGTGATGCAAATTGTAGCAAATCTTCTACCTCAATACGAAGCGGAAGTGGTGTTGGCAAAGTACAATTTTGTAACACAATTATTAACAATTTTTCGAAATGACTAGCTTTTCTATTGTTGGATAAGACTCTACAATGTATATTATTTGTCCATCATTCAGTATGACAGACAGAGCCCTACAATTCACGAACATTAATATATTTGTTTCTGCCAAAAAGATGCATGTCGTAATTTGAAGACAAACTGCAACTCGTTGTCAATTGTGTTTCTAAAATCTTTCTGTACAAAGTGTTCTTCATTCCTACGCTTGTGGGCTGCACACCTACAATTTGGAGGAAGATAGGTATTACAAAATCTAGTCTAAGACAACTTCCAAAAACTGATCTGCATGTAATTATTTCATAGCGTTATAAATTAGTTAATTTTTAGATATTCGTTGTAAAAGTAACTATTTAATGTAAAATAATGTTCTATATTTGACAAAATAAAAGCACTTTCCTAAAGTTTTTCGTTGTGTTGATAATGGTTACTGTATTATATAAACTTTGAACTCTTCGGGTGTATTTTGTCAATGTATCAAATGCATGTTGACAAATATTTGTCCTGTAGAACTTTGTGTTTCTAACGAATCCATGTTTGGTATTCTTTTATTCGTTTGGTTAATGACATACAGGTTTCACTTATATAAAATTTATAACGGAGAATTTTATAAATGACATTTTCTCAGCATATGCTTTTATTTTGTGGTTTTATGCTTATTTGTTTAGATCAAACAGTGCTTTCCGCTTTAAAAATAGTAGAAAGTTTGATTTATTATCTATCAGTCTTAGATTATCTATGAGATCTGAAAAATGAGGTATACTAACAGAGGTTTGAAAGAGTTCTATTTTAATTTAGTAACCCTAAATGACAATAAAACCAACACGATGATATTATTGTTTTCAATCATTATTTGTTTACTTTTTTCAAATTATAACGTTGGTTTAGACAAAATAAACTTATTACAAAAATTTTGAACCTATATTTGTTGCTTTAATTTTAAGCTTAAATATCTGTTTGTGCCCAAAATTTGTCATCCATATTTTTCTAATTTTAAATTTATTTATAGGTACCTTTAGTAAGAATATCAATGAATAAACGTTTCCTTCCGGTTTACCTTTTTGTAGTCAGTATTTCTAGTAAGTATTTATATATATATATATATAT
>MU182283.1:55368-169144 GCA_016904865.1 Pissodes strobi | reverse complement strand
ATATATTGTTATTTATTAAATGCGAAACCAGAAACCATGGCCATGGTGTTCACTGAATTCATTATATTAATATTCTTATAAGATAAGAATATTTTTTTTTATTTTGTATTGTTCTTTCGCCAAAGATAACTGAATCTTCTCATGTATATCTAAGAAAAATTAAAGTTTTTCGATACTAACGCTACATGTGTAAAAAACAACATGATACCTTACCAGTGTCTGTAACAGTTTTGTTAAATTGTGTTCTTGAATTTTTTACGCAATATTTTTAGTTACTATTAAGGTATCTACAAATAATTATTAAGTGTCGTTTTTAATTTTTTACAAACTAGGTAAGTGCATTTTTCGTATTTCCTAAATAATATGGTGTCTTCAAATCTCTAGCGGTTAGTTGAACTTTTTATATTTATTTTCTCCTCCTTAATTTTTTTTCAAATCAATCAGCATAGCATATAAGTTAGCTAGTCAAAAATTAATTCCCACAATTTGGTTTTAGATGTTTTATCTCTTAAAATTATTTGCAACTTTATTCTTCGGCGGTTTATCTTATTAGCTCAAAGACTGCTTTCCTGCTATCAATTACAGTGACTGAATTACTTCTGTTAATAAACCAACCCCTTCGTTCAAGGATAATTGTTCACATTTGCTACTGGAAAACTAAATTTAGGTCAAAATGAAATCTTCAATATCGCATTTTCTTATTGCGAAAGACGTTGAGATAGCACATTATATTGCTATTAGACGGTGGACTACGAAAATTAGGCCCTTTAATTCCTTACATTATTCGGCCTGTTGAAGTGAAAAACCACAAGCTGTTTGCGATGATTAAGCATAAAATGGGTTTAGTATATTGTTCATCTACAAGAAATTCAATGTGTTGTATGTTTTCAAAAGGTACTCATTCTTAACGGTGATTTTCAAAACAATGCAGAACACGCAGGAATTTTGAAAAAATTTGGTATTGGAAAAATTAATTGTAAACTATTTTACAGTTTTGATACTCCTTGAGAGCAAGATTTTGTACAATGTTGCCACCTTTTCGAATTAGATCAGATGGATTTTACTTCTTAAAATTAAAAATAATAATAAGGGAGTATTCGTTAAGTATGATTTAGGTATCTTTGTAAGGAATGCATTTAATATGAGCTTGCGTTTGTTCAAGGTCACGTTGTGCTCCAGTGTTATGTCAGTGTTATATTTAAAAGAAGAGCGCATCTGTTATTATTATTGTTTAACAAAATTAATACTATTTTATGTTAAACAGAACCTAAATGAATCTAAATAAATAAAACTGAATGATATGGATTGTTGAATAGAACTGAGGGTTGTAAAAACTGATTCGATTGATAAGGTTTTTGCGTTATTACAAATTCCAAATGTCACATTTTAAAAGGAAAAATCATAAGCACAATAGCTCAGCTTAGCTACTCAGGGGTAGGTCTATTTGTGTAGGCTCGCTGCTGAAAGTCAAGGATGTGACTGACCTGAAGTGTTCTCGATTATTAATAAGAAAACGTACACTTAAGTTCAACCGAGGTAACAAAATTAATTAATTCTAAGCACCACCAGATTTCATTTACTTGAAAAAAATTGGAAACTAGGGATCACCTCGAACACATCACGGCAAGCCAATCCAGTGGGTCTCAAAATAAAACTAGTAATATTACACTGGTTTTATCATTTATTATTTCAGAAACTAATATATCACTAATAGGAAGGAAGGTACAGCAAGAAGAAGAGGGAAGAAGAAAAGAAAAGAGTTAAAACTAACTTTACCTAAACTTAGCTTTACTGCTAGTTGTTCTCTGGTCTTAAGCCGGTTCACATAGCACATAAGTCTCGAATAGACTGAGAAGTAAATGCTTGATTGTTCAAGCGTTAACCCAAAAAGGAGCTAATTCCCGTTTCTGTATTAAGGGCTTCATAGCGCCACGTAGAGAATAATTTTATGAAATAAATCTTTTCGCTTTCACCAAGCCCAATCTTTCTCTAAGCCTGTTTACAGGCGCCCTAACTTTAGAGGTCGATAATTATATACATGTTGTTCTTGTTTTTCTTCTTCTTCTTGCTTAAATCCCTTATAAGGAGTAGGCTGGCATCGCTACAAGGCAATTTGCCAGCACGGCCACCATCCGCACTAGCGACCCTCCTGAAGTACACTCTTGTTGGACGGTGGTATCATTCGGTGGTGACCATGACCGGATCTGGTTCAAAAACATGTTACAGCCATCAACATTATTAAAAAATACGGAAGCTTTTTCAAAAGCAGAACAAGTAAATTCTGCGAGGTGGTTCACTCAGCGCAAGTAAAACCGTTTTCTGCCAGATAGAGGGTCACTTGTGGAGCTATTCCCCAGGCCGCCACCAAGCTACGCTTCCACGTGCAGAGAAAATTTTTCTCGTATTTAGGAATCATTCTTTCCCCAAGTGACTTCCTCGCTGACGATCACTAGCATGCCGCGATTTTACAGAATACCCCCAGAGGGCTTAAACACGTTTTCTATGCGAAAAACTTCCAGTACCCGTGTCGAATTTGGAAATCAATTTCCAACGTGTTCACTTCTCTCAAGACGGAACGGAAGCGATCAAAAGAGTAATTTAGTAACAATTACAGTTAGTCCGCTATTAGGTACTTCCGACCACAAACTTATTAAAACGGTTTGTGAATTGCCACTTCTACAGAAAGATCCACGATTGCCTCTCAAAATCTGGCATTACAATTCTGCAAACTGGGACGATCTAAGGGAGTTCTACCTAGATTTTCCTTGACTCCACGTCTGCTTTGGCACTGATGACCCGTTACTCTACTGCGAGGAGATTACGCAAGCAATATCCTCAGGAATGGAAGCGTATATCCCAAATTCCTTCAAGTCACTGTCAAAAGGAAAGCCCTGATTCGACAGAAGATGCGAAAGAACTGTAGGTAGGAAACAGCAAGCCTACTAGCACTGGCAGCAAAATGAGACCACTGACAATTGCATCTATTTTGTCGAAGCGAGAAACGAATGCAAACATGTGATCGATGAAACTAAGGACAAACACAATCAAAATAGCAGGAATAAACTTTTGCCATGCCGCAGTGGCTCCTGGAATTTCTGGTCGGTAGCAAAGGCAGTAGGTAACAAACGTTGCATCACGGCAACTACAGCCAAGGAAGAAGCAAAAATGCTCGCGAAAATGTTTTCATCGCACCCTACCTTAGACGGCCCCCAAGGGAAGGCTTCCCACCATATCGAACATCAACACTGACATGACACAAGGCAAGTTTCACCACCGTGATATTTGTAAAATCCTTAAAGAACTAGATACGCAAAAGGCATCAGGACCGGATCAAATACCTGACATCTTGTTAAAGAACTGCGCCAACGAACTAACACCCGATTTTTCCAGGCATTTTTCTCTGTCTTACCGAAACTGGATTTACACATCTTCTTGGAAAGTCGCTCGAGTGCAACCTGTTCAAAAAAGCAAGAAAACCACACCCTCAAACTGTCGTTCATTTGCCTTGCTTCCCATAACCTCCAAAGTCATGGAACGTGTGGTTAATCAGCAACTACTCAAGTACCTCGAGAACAAGAGAATAATCAGCGATAATTAATAGGGCCTTCGCAAAGAGATATCGACAAGAGTTACATTGGCCCATGTCACTATAATATATGGAGTAGGGCAATTGAGAACTACAGAGAGTCTCGAGCAATTGCCTTTGATATTTCGAAAGTATTCGACAAAGTTTAGCATGACGGATTGCTCAATAAACTGCATTCCTTCGGACTGTCTCTCTGCAGCTGGCTTGCCAGTTTCCTTAAGAACCGGTCTCGGCACATTGCAGTTGATATCATATCTCTGACACATTCACCATTAACGCGGACGTGCCTCAGGGCACAATACTTTCACCAACTCTCTTCCTCATATATATTAATAACCTGCTGAACGAAACGAATAATCATCTTTATAGTTTTGCAGATGACAGGACCCTTGTCTCTCAATTTAGATCAGAAAAAACCTTTACCAACGACTGAGACTTAGCACCGCACACAGGAGCAGATTACAGCAATTAACCATGACGTGGAGAAAGTTCAAACTTGGGGCGACAGCAAATTTGATCCAGTTCAATGCAACAAAGATCTAAGTAGCCACGTTTACCGAGAGGGCCAACACGGCGGGCCTTGACATCATTATGGCAGGATCGATCATTCCTTTATCCTCGCAAATCGGACTACTGGGTGTCTCGGTCAACAGCAATATGTTCTGGCATCAATCAGCGTCACAGAAGTTTGGTGGGCTATATTTCGCAACAAAAAGCTCTGTACACGGCAGCAATTGCTCTTGCTCTACAACGCGCAAATAAGACCGTGCTTAGAATATTGCTGACACATCTGGAGTGCCGCACCAAAGCACATCCTAAAGCTGAGGGATTCCAATCAGACGCGAGCTGTGCGTCTCGTCGGCGACCCGGAGTTGACCCGTAATCTGGATATACTGGAACAGACATGTGGCCGAGATGTCCCTGTTTTACAGATACTTGGATTTTATCCCGCCTCATCCCGCTCCTGGCATCGCCTGTCAGACAGTCACGAGAGACGGCAAACGCGCACCAGTTCGTCGTACAACTGGAAACACCTAGAAAGTCGCTTTACAAAAACTCCTTTGTCTGGTGCACTGCATCATTGTGGAACTCATTCTCAGGATATCTGTTTCCCCCTAATTACATCCTACAACTATGCACGTTTTTCCTATTAAAGTTAGCAAGCAAGTGAAGATTTTGATTAAAAACAAGCCTAACACCGGAGAGTCGTGTTTGCAAAGCCCGGCTCAGGGAGTGGAGTCGTAGATCACCACCGGTTCTTTCCAACTAAACTTGAAAAGCTCCGCTGGTATTGTACGGGGTTGTTATGCACGCTTATCAAACAAAGAAACTCAATCTTAACTTAACAAGAAAACACAATCTAAGTTTAAGGATCAATCTATTTGCTTCTCGGTTTTTTTTCTTTAAATAGCAACATTACTACAGTGAAATTTTTTACTATTTAAACGCAAAGGAATGTCAAGTGATTATTATAGTAATGTATAAATAGGGTACAATATGAAGCTTGTATCGACACTAATTCTGTTGTTAGCTCGATATTGTATATTATATGCCTTTCAACTAAACGCTCTAAACACTAAAATCCGAAGTGATCACTTTGGTGTACCTAAGCTTTTTACATATATGTATGCGTGCGCTGGTAGCTGCACCAATTATAAATGTAGTGATAATAATATGTAGTGATAAACTGCCACAATAATTATATCAATTGACCCGATGAAGGAATAGAAAAGAATAAAATTATTGAAAACTATCCTAAAGCTCGCCGGTCAATGCTTGATTTATATTTAAATATTAAAAGAAATTAAGATCGATTAAATCACTGGGTCAGAAAAATAAATGAACAAATAAAATTAATCTATCTTAAATCTTGGCTGTCAAGACTAGATTTATATTTAAATATTATCAATCGGCCAGAAAAACAAATGAGTAAATAAACTACAGCTTCTGTACGATACCCCGTTAGATCCTGTCGTGTAGCTCAGTTGGGGAGGCAGGAAGTACCCCTGGTGAAGGCGCCGGGTACCTGTAGGTACGGCTGTGGCACTCGATGGCCCGAGGGTGAAACTGGCAGTACTAAAGCCCGGAGCTAAAACCTGTAGCCCGGTTTAGAATTGCAGCGGGGTAGCCTGATAATAGAATCGGCTGTGGTGTAGCCGGAGATAGAACCCTGTAATAACTCAATACACATTAGACAAAGCCCCCTTACTTCAATGAAAAAATTATAGCTCCCCTTGCATAAATATATTTTCTTTATAAAACAAATCCCCCCCCAAAAATTATCAATGGATTTGCAAATAAAAGAAATACAGAAGGTACAAACAACTTGAATATAAAAAAAGAGATAGACATGAATCACCCCTGAACGAAAATATAAACTTCCCCATATGATCAAAAACAAAGTCACCTTAAAATAGAAATTCAGATACGATAAAAGGCAATAGGTAAGATATCCCATAAAATGCAAATGGTGGTCAATGTAGAGAAAACAAGGTTAACACAGATAAAGCAATTAAATCGTTAAATTAGACAAAAAAAAACTGCAGCGATAATTACCTCGCTTATGACGGAGGGTGGCTAGAGAATCGACGGTCTCGGTTTTGTAAGATAAGCTCGGAAGCCTAGAAATAAGGGAAAAGAGCCATTAGCATCATGGCGTCCACGTGCTTCACAAGCAATAGAAAATAATTAATTCCAGAAAACGCTTACCTAGTGCAATACGAATATCCCAATAACTTGGTAGCATCGAGCACTGTTAAGGGACTCACTCAAAGATTCCTGGAAGGTTAGTATTAGCACAATACAGAAAGTTGAGCCTACTAAGACTTCACTAAAGCAACAAGTTTCTCTTCTCATCGAAGGGCATTTCTAGAAGAACGAAATCATCGGTTTCAGTCGATTTGCCTTTTTCCGCTTCAACGGAATCAGTCAGAAAAATTGTAGGGCGGAGAATATGCCTAACAAAACTAACAATTCGATTCGAGGAATAATTTTAAGATAATAAATGATTCGTTTATTATATAAAACGATGGCAGGAGCCACAGTTAATGAACAGAAATTAATTTTTTCAAGAAATATTAGGAAATACTCCCACAAAAACGATAAACCTTTAAAAATCTTAAACGAAAGCAACAATTACGGGAGGATAGCCCATTCCTACTACCCAGTGCTACCAACAGTTACGGCTGCCCAAAATTAAAACGAAGTAACTGACATTTTTCCAAAACTGAGTTATATGCCCGAGAGAACTTGCTGTGTTTTTCCGCACATTTTGATATCAGACCAAACCAAATCAGTGAATAAATAACGAAGTTATGATACGTGCTAAAAGCAGTAACTGCACACATACCCCCGTCTTTCCAAAATTAAAACACCGTAACTCCACAATGCAAAAAAGAAAGGCAGTAACTGCTTAACAGTTAATGTCTTTTTATTTGTGATTTTCAATTACTGTGTTCTTACTTTCTGTTTTTTGATTATTTTGGTTCTGTATAAAATGAAGTAACTACATTTTGGTGGATAAAAACAAAGTAACTACATCGCAGTTACTGCGTTTTAATCTTGTGAGATGCAGTTGCTTTGTTTTTTTTTTCCAGCAAAATGTAGTTACTTCGTTTTATACAGAAACAAAATAATCAAAAAACAAAAAGTAAGAACACAGTAATTGACAATCCCAATAAAAGACTGGTTGTTCTATGGTTAAATGAATGCTTTTCTTAATTCTACTTTCATTGATCCAAATAAATTGTTCTCCCACTTTCATCATTACGCCATATCCTACATAATTTTTTAGATATTAACTTGGATAATGAAGTAATTAAAGAAAAAATAATTTATTTCATGTGAAAATAATAGTAATAATATTACCTTCGTTTTAATAAAAAAAAATATAATAATGCTAATGATGATGTTTGGTTATTTCAAAGAATATATTTGGGTTAACTAACTTTAAATAATTAAATCAAAGTAAGTGTAGTTAATTTGTTTTAATGTGTAATATCATTTGATATGTCTTCCAAAAACATAAGAAAAAACAAAGTAATTGACGCCTTACTTCGATTTATCAAAATTATCAAACCATACTATACTAAAAACACGCTTCTCCCCCATCTTCTATGAAATTTAAATCCTTACCGCTCCCAGAAACATTTATTTTGATCGGCTGAACAAATATGTCAAAAGTTCATTTTTCTCCGTTCACATATAAATGCACTTACTTTGTTTTAACTTTGGACAGCCGCAGTACCAACCGAATATTGCGAACATTGCAGCATGCCGCGTGAAAATTAACCCAATTCTTAAAAATATAGAACGGCTTGCTGGCCGTTCTACAGTAATGTAATATAAATTAAGCAAAGTTATACCAATATCATAGTATCCTATTTAAGTAATTTGAACAAACCTACGCGATCTGTGGTTCGCTTATCAACTAAAATAAATATAGTCACAAAGTGCCTGAGGGCTACATAAGAAAAAGGGATGAACAAAATAGCGACTCAAGGCCATAACAGTGTTATAAAAGCTAATACAAATATATATTATTATATATATTAAATTAAATATAAGTCTAGAATAAAATTAATTTACATTAATAAATGCGGCAACCTTGACAGCAAATCGAATAAATAAATTTAGAATTAATTAAGCGAAGAGTATTGACCTCTTTTCAATAATTCTTACCGCAAAATACAGCATTTTTTTGCTAAATACACCATATAAAATGAAATTTAAAATATTTTACACTGGCCAAATTAGACTGTTACCAGTGCAAGAACCGTGTCAATCAACATCTTCGCACCAACACCGCTCGTCGAGCGCAATAGGATATATCTTTAGTGTGTGTGCCACTGCTATAAACAAAACAACGAATTCTATTTTTTGTAGTTTAAAACCTGGTACTTTCTTTTTAATTTCTATTATCGTATTTTCATATGAAAACAAAAATGATACAATTAATGAAATAATAAACATGATAAGGTAAGTTACCTCCTCAAACCGACCGCCAAAATATCGAAAATCCCCCCCCCCCTACTGTAGTCGATTAAGACGTAGTACGTGTTTTAACCATGTCATAATATTTGGACCCAACGCAGGAACGTATTTCTCGGGGGGTTCCTGCCTGAAAAGTACTAAAGTCGAATCTACAAAAGTTCTGTCTAAATTCTAAGCCATGTGGTTTTTAAAGTTAGAGTTATAGTACCTTAAAGTGCTGAGTGAAATTAAGATAAACTAAGAACCTTCAATAATAATCGGGTATAATGTTAACTCATTAAGTCTCTAACCAATAGACATTGTTATTGTTTCACATTAAGTCGTTTACCAATAGGCATTGTATTGCTTTGCCGAAGTGCCGTCTTTAATATCTCTTCTCACCTGACACAGATCTAACCTGCCAATATTGTAGAGTGAACAGTGAAATTTGTATGAAGAAAACTATGGTCTTTTGGTTGTAATAATGTCCCAGAATGCTTTAGCTTATTAATTGCACCTTCAATGTTGTTTTTATGAAAGTATAGGTTTGCCTGGCTGATAAGATGTTTAGACTTTGTTCAATAGTTGTTCCTCAATCTCAAAGCGTGCTCACTATAGGGTAAACATATCTCAGACAAAAACTGTAAAATATTCCTCATGCACTATGTATATGTGTAAATATACTCTATAACGAAAACTTACCGGTTTCAGAAAATGAACGGATATACTCGACGCGCCGAACAGATTCACCAATCGCGGAAACAATTCGTCTTATTTTTAGATTGAATCGACCCAATGTTTTGTTTTTCATTTCGATTTTTCTTATCCATAATACAAAAAATAAAAATAGAGTGTGTTAATCAAAGTTCCTATGTTTGGAATCAATGGAATCATAACATAAGAAGAATTATTGTTTCCATGTTTCCGTGTTTGGTGAATCTGTTCGGCGCGTCGAGTATAGTCAATTACTTCTTTAATATTATATGGTTATATGGGAAACTTAGTAGACATAGTTACGACACTTTGATCAGATATATTATCCAGACAGTTTTTTTTCATTATTGCGTTTAATCAGAAGTTTAATACCAGACGAAATCATTAAGTAATTATCTAAATCTTTTGTATGAAATTTCACGTTAAAATCGCTACATATTATGACATCTTCATCATACCTCATCACTCGTTCAATTTCTATTTACATTACCTAACGCAGTCCTATATATTTTTAAGATAATCACACTAACAATAATTTATAGTTTAACAGCAGATATTTCCCATTGAGGCCCATTCATATACTTATCAATGGAATAATTTCTGTTCTTGCAAAAAAACTAAACATCCTGGTCTAATAGATGTAGAACGAAAAAAATGCCATGCAATTTTATAATTATTGATTTTTAGATTGTCACCTTCGTTATTTAATAGGCAGTATTCAAATAAACATACTCTGTACTAGGAATTTCATTCTAATAAAGTTTATAGTATTCTTGTGTGACTCAGTAAGAAGTCTAATTCTTACTGAGTCAATATAATATATTATTACACTAAGTGCTTTAGTAGAACTTAGCTTCGGGTTATTACTAGCGTGAATTTCAATTTCTGCTTTATTTCGACTTCCGACATGAAGAGTTAAGGGAAGCGTAACTAGACTCTATGGTCAACTCAAATTCCCGTGGGGGAGTGGTACATAATATCCTAAAAAGCGATTTGGTCTGAAATTTCTAAATTATAGCAGCGATTTTCAAAATAGCTTCAAAAATCTTAAATATTATGTTTATTATGTTTAGTTCCTTCAGGCACTCTTGTTAACTAGTCGCAATAACGAAAGTCGTAGATGCAAAAATGACAAGAACATACCAGTGTTGTAGAAATATGATTTATCTGGTGGTGCAGTTTTCTGAATTGAGGAAATTCGCAAGAGAATTATTAGAACAAAATTTCGTTATAGATTAAAATATTATGCTGGTGAGGGAGCGCAGGGAACAGCCTCGGGATCATGTCGCGTCGGTTTACTGCAAAGCTATTTAGAACGAGTTATATGTTTAAAGTTAAAATTGGTAATTTTAAATCTGATATAACTTTAGTCGTATCTGGAGTACTCCAGGGATCTCACTACTCTGCGTTTCTTTCTAATTTGTTTGTTAACGATGCTACTTGTTAAGAGATCAATTTTTTTAATATTCGTCTATGGTTTTAAAATATTTAAGGCTGTTACAACCTGTGCAAACTCAATTGCCTTCCTAGGGCCCGTAAGAAGATCTCTATTCATTACAGCAGGGCCAATATTGTTTTTGAAAGCTATGTGTTTAATGTATGGAAGGTGGGAGGTCATTTTGGGCTGTGACGCTAACGCACACTATGTGACCTGGGGCAACGAAGACAACAATGCTAGAGGTAAATCACTTTATGATTATATTACAGGCAGCAACATCAACATTCTCAACAGAGGTACTGCACCAACATTTATTAACCCCAGGAGTCAAACCATAATTGATATAACACTTGCCTCGGCGGGCATATCTCAAATAGTCCCTCCTGCTGTCAGTGGCTGGATTTTCAACATGCTCTCGAAGAGACGCGTGCAAATAAAGGTGGAAGACACTGTAGAGGCTGCCCGCAGGGAGGCGTTGTTCTGTCGCCACTGCTATGGAACCTTGTTCTCGACAGCCTCTTGCATCGCCTCAACTCAGATGGATTCTGCACCAATGCATATGCAGACGATCTTACGATACTGCTCAATGGAATGTTCGAAGGAGTTCTGTGCAATCGAGTGCAGAGTGCTCTTCGCTTAGCCGAAAAGTGGTGCAGGGAGCAGTCCCTGTCTGTAAACCCCAGGAAGACGGAGATGGTGCTCTTCACCAGAAAAAGGAGGATGGAGCCACTACGACCTCCGACCCTTCTAAACACACAACTATATTTTGCATCTGAGGTAAAATACCTTGGGGTCATCTTCGATGCTAAATTAACCTGGAATCTTCACTTAGAACGAAGACTAAAGAAGGCATACATCTCTTATGAACAGTGCCGCAGGACCGTGGGAGATGAAACCCAGGGTCGTAATGTGGGTCTATACTGCCATCATATGACCTATGATTGCCTATGGAGCCGTAGTTTGGTGGCCCAAGAGTCAACAAGAAACGGCAATGCTTAAGCTCAGTCAGGTACAGAGAACTGCCTGCCTAACTGTAACGGGAGCTATGAGAACAACCCCAACCAGAGCCATGGAAGTAATGTTGTGCCTCCTTCCCCTAGATATTTATCTAAGGGAGGTGGCTCTGACTGCATTGCTAAGGCTCAAAGTCATTGGTGTGCAGCCCAGCATAGAACGTAGAGAGACTAGACGCCACCTATGGGAACGGGCAGTCGGAAGACTGCCACTACTGCCGGCAAGTGCAGATAGCATACCTCCTAAGTTTGTCTTCGACAGACTATATGATGTACAAATAAAACCAATTGAGCCTATAACCGAAGATGCGGTTAACATTTTCGTGGATGGCTCAAAAACCAAGGAAGGAGCAGGCTGTGGAATTTACTCCCGAAGCTTGCGAATTGACCTTAAGTGGTCTATGGAGGGACACGCAAGTGTAGTTCAGTCTGAACTTGCTGCAAAATCCATAGCCGCAAAAGAGATTGTTCGCAGGAATACTGAGAACAAGACTATTAAAATCTACACGGATAGTAGGCAAGTACTACTGGCCTTGAAAAGATATACACTTATAGCCTGGTCAGTACTAGAATGCCATAATTCACTGGAGGATGCTGCCATCAAAAACAGAATTTCTGTATGCTGGGTTAAAGGACATGCACAGTGCGAAGGTAACAAATCAGCGGTCAAATTGGCTAGAAAGGCAGCCGGTTCAAACATTATCGAAGCCGGCCCTTCAAACCTACCTGTCGCGACGACGCGACGATACATATGATAAATAAGATCACCCATGAAGACTTTAGGGCAAGATGGGACGAAACAACTAACTGTCGACTGGCCAGGGAACTTTTAAGCTACCTTAATGATTCTGCAGCAAAAGCATACCTGGATATGTCAAGGAAGACTCTACGACTCATGGTGGGGATTCTAACTGGACACTGCTAGCTAAGGAAATATCTCCACAAAATAAGATTATGCGAGACATCTATATGCAGAGGCTGTGAACAGGAGGACGAAACAGTAGAGCATCTGCGATTGCGACGCTGTTTCGGAACTAAGGGAATCAATTTTGGGAGAACGATGACCAACCATGGTTTTTCAGCCTCCTCGGGCAACGTCGCCGCCTTTTTTACAACACTAGTCTGGACGATGGCCTAGATGGATTGGTTGACCAAGGGAGGACGCACAGGAGGTCCAATGGGACCTAAGTGCCGCGGCCTTTCAAGGCCACCCTCTCACCATTTCCAGATTCCAACCAGCGGGAATTTACACATAAACCTAACCAGATCATAAACGAAATAATCTATTAATTATTATAAATATTAATTTAAGGCATAAAATTAAATGCTAGTTATTTGTGTTTTAGGGGCTGGAACCCTCGTTAGAATCATAAGCAAATTACATGGTTTACATGTCAAAAAACCTGTATTTTTATGGTGGAATTTGCCTTTGGTTCTAGGCAGAGAAACCAGAATAACTCATACTTTTTAGATGAAAATTAACTACATTCGTGTGGTAGAAATTAGTCATTAATTCATATTACGATGAAAAATTTTATTTGCTGTAACTATGCAATAAGAGTATAAAAACTAATTCATTAGAATATTTAACTAAAAACATTTTATAAACTATAATATGGTGTTGCGCGTAAAACCCTTTTAATGTATTAGCGAGATATAATGAATCAGATGATACCTACCCTTAAGGATGCGGCCAGCGCAACATGTGTGCTCCGACTTGCTCGTCGGCGTGGGAGTGGGTCAATTACTTACTCTTGACCAGGGCGCCACCAGTTTGAAGTATCCAAATCCGCAGATCCAAACAGGATGATCCTCGGTCTTAAGAATCCATAAGGGCGATCCAAAATCGACGATTATCCGCTACGCAAGGGCGTTTTAAAATCAACTACTATCATCTACACTGGTTGGATTGAGACATTTCAGAGCAAATAAAAGGCGATCACGTTCGTGCAGGTTTAAATTTATTGGCGTTCGTTATGTTAGACGACAAAGTGTTGTCCTATTTCTTTCAATAAACAAAATGATATAAATATATAACAAAAGGTAAAATATCTCAATTGGAAACACTTAATAACTTGATATATGCTCACAAATATTGAAATAGATCATGTCAGATGTAACAGTATGACGTAATAAATGATTACAGAAGATCGAAAAAAACAATTCCAACTAATTAAACATAAGCGCAATATGCATAAAATATATATAGTCACATCAACTAATAATTTAAAGTTATCAGGATAATACTCATTACTATTAACTCCGTTGCGCGTGTACCATGGTATACGTGTCGCAGTTGTACATGAATAAACCTTAAAATTTCAGTTTATGAGATACCGCTATGTAAATTACTATAATCAGTTATTTAGTCAATCAGAACAACAATGTTTATTATTTACCACAATATGAATTAAATTGTAAGAATGTTCAAATAAAACATAAAAAAAACTATGAGCATTAATTGGATCACACTAGTAAATATCGCAGTTATTTATATACGCGTTGGTAAGCTTTGCTCACACCTAATAAGTTCCAAAAGATAATATCAATATCTCGCAGAAAGAAATAAAAATCACGCAATTTACTACACGCTGGAAAATACTAATAACACGCCAACAACATAAAGTAAACAGATCATCATTATAACCTAAACTTATCTTAACTGATCTTCGCCGATGTCACCTACGGCCTTCTGCACGCGGACTTCAGCTATGCACCTTGGGACCATAAACTCTCAGTGGCAACTGAGGTAATGCCATACCTCTACAGTTGCAGTTGGTATCAATAACACACCCAACTGTATTGACTAGCAGCTACTTGGTTAGCCACTTAAAGATCTCTCCAAGCAAAGCTCGCTCCAAACCAAAAATAGCTTGTTCCTTATACACAGCTCCAAGCACAACAGCTCCAGCCAAAATAATAACTCTAATAAACTGGCTCCGGATAGAAATGGCTCCCCAAAAAATTGGCTCCCGTACAAAAAAAAAAACCCTGAAAGAAAACAAGCGCTAAGTATGCATTCACTTACTGCGCATCAAGCAGCTCATCTTTCAGAACACTCCCAATTCAATGAGTATTTAAAAATAATAATATTAGTCGTCTTGCCAAAATGCGAAGGTCATAATATAACCAATATCATATCACCCTACAGGTGATAGACATCAAATACTAAGAAAATTGACTAAGAATATAACCACTGTTTGCTATTTCAAGATTTCAGACCCCCAGGCATGAACAAAGCTTGTCCATTTATGTCGTTAATATTAAATCTAAATTTCCTAAGCTTATATACGACTTTACAAGTTCCTATAAGCAAAACTCAATGTAGAAAGAAATTTATCAAAGATTAAATACAATTTTATACAACATTATACCCTATTATACACTACGGGTGCCCATAAGACAAAGAAAGAGCTATGAGTGTTCGACTACAATATGATACAAGAACGGTATCATGAACTATCATTCAATACGCTTATTTCCCACAGAATATTACTTCTTGTAAACATAATGAGTATAAATAAATCATGCTTTGCCTGTTCCAGGCCTAAATTATCATTTGTTTGATGATATTGCATGATATACGTGCAAGAATTAATAAATTTTCAAAAGTAACACTCTCTATATAGCAATATTGTGCAGTATTTCAATCCCCTCTGAGACCCGAAAAATAACTATAATGAAATTACTTCTACTCTGATAAAATAAATCCCCTCTGTACAGAAAATAAATCAGTATGTACAAAATATAAGATATGTATATTTATTTACCTAACTACTTAGGGTTTTTCGATGGTAATGACGAATTGGGGAGCAAACGCTCTCTTCTACAGATATTCATCGAAGAAGGAAACGGCGTACTTTGTTCCAGAATACACTGCACGTGGGAAGTTACTAATCCAATCTTGACTTTAGGCAAAAACCAGCCCATCCACAGTCAAGCCATAAACTAGAGCAACCTAGTAACTTCGCCACTTTATACCCGAAATATAAGTATATAATCCCCTATTTAGGGCGAATTACAAATTCTTAAACTTTTATCAGGCGAACGCACTACCTCCTAAGAAGGTTTTCTGAAGAAAGAGGACGATATCAAGCCAAAAACGACTAGCTAGCTCGTGAAATTCGATGTTAAAAAGCTAGGAAAAAAAACTCGAACCATTCCACACTGTCCTGTAATCATACGCAAACTACAGCAGCCGATGTCGCCAAATTTACTAACATCCACAATATGCAATGAAACGTAACTAAGGCTGTATGATATTATACATTGCTCGCAGAACAACGAAATCCAACGATAAATCCATCATCGACAATGACCAGACAAACAGCAACTACCTCGTTCCGGCCGGCGTCATTTACAATTTCTAACATCCAATCTGTTCAAGGCATAAACGTACCTTTAGCTCCAGTCGGTTTTTTTTTCTTGCTAAAATCAAGCAGCAAGCAAAGTAGTTCGAGCGACGTTGCCAAGTTACGGAATATACGCATTTAATAACATATCTTGACTGCGTATTTTCAACGCGAAAGCGAAAAACAGTCGTTTAATATCAAGACAAGGCAGCACATCAGTTAATTATGTATTTTCCTGTTGGCTAGAATCGTAATCACGTAAAAATCAAAGGCCAAGCGCTGTGCCAATTAAACATCTAGCAACGTTCCAAGAATAACCCTTTTCATTAAACGTTCCAAAGTGCATTATATTTAACGCGTCCGTAGGCAACCAACAATTCTTTTAAGGTATATTACTGCCGAAAAAGGAAATTATTCGCAAGATAAATGATTCAATTGAAATGCACTGCTATATACTTAAAAGTTTTCTTGATAGCGATGTAGAATACCATACGATCTCGTGTCTGAAATTACGTATATAACCAGCTTGTTTCAGTTTATTCCTCTAACAGCTCGATTAAGGCAACGGTCGTTCGAAAATGATGCGAGATTAAGGGTGGAATCACTGACTTTATTTGACTTCCATCTGTTACATATTCGTGCTAAATTGTTATGTAACAATGGTTGACATTAAAAGGCTTATTCTTTTAACGTTTTTGAATGCACTGATCATAGATGGTTATCAATTTGTTTTCAGAAATTGCATATTGACATGCCACAACTTTGCGTTCTGAAGTAAAAAAACATTTATTTTGTTCATCCGTTTTCAATAAAAAAATTCCTGAACATAATTTTCTTATATCGCAGGGTTTTCCAAATAAGGATAGCTACGTTCTTCGGAAACTCCAATAGTGTTTGTTTCAACTAGAATTATTTCAGATAACCGTTTTGCTACTTGTGGTAAAAGACAATTACTGGTTCACAATTTAATCTTTCCATTTGATAAAGTCTATTTTCAAAAGGATATGCACTGAATGTCGAAAATATTCAAAACTTTTGAACTTCGTGGACTAAATGGGTTAAATTATGTATGTTATTTGTCATGAAACCTTCTCCATAAAAATCTCTATTTTTCTACATACATTTCTAATAATGACTCAGCTAAAGGTAAAAATTTTGAGAAACCTCAAATGAACAAATTGTTACAGCGCAAAAAAGTGATAAGAAATGATGACATACATCACCTGATAAAACTTGTTTTAATACAACTATAATACCGATATAGCATAATGAGGTTCGGTATTCTGTACTCTTCCAGTTAGATAATACGTCGAGTCCTCATACTGCTCTGCGTATTTCTATAGGTACTTTACACATACCTAAAAAATTTGACACTATTTTTATGTTCCTGTAGCACCATTTGGTAGTGTACACACCAAAGTTTTCTTGACTCCAATCAGACATTGTTTCATGATCCCTAACTCTAGAAGATGCAGTCAGTCAATCACCAACAGGAAGGTCTTCAATCATATTAATGGGTAATTGGCTTAGAGGTGTATCATGTTAGATGGCTTCCACATACTTTATCTCAAAATCCTTTATCTGTTAGCCTCACAGTCTGTTCTAGGAAAATATACATATGGGAACAATTTCCTACAATTGTGCACTTCAGGCAATGGTGTTTGGCATTAAAATTTGCGACACCTAAAATGTATTAATTATTTAAAAAAAATGCTAGCGGAAATGTTTGCACTTTACTATTTTATTTTTTTATAAATTACCAAGTGATATATAGTATCACTTACCTTTAAAGAAAGCTCTTGCAGGCGAGTCAGAAATAAACCATCTTATTTTTAGGTGAAATGAATTCGTCTTTCGCTGGTTTCAATAGCTATTCCTCCCTTTTAACAATCAGTCAGTTAACTTACAAACCTTAAGATAGTGCAAAATATTGGCCAAAATTCGACTCTTGAACTTTTATAAATCTGTAAACCGTCCATATTTATTTTTAAGTATATCAGATTGATCGGGTTAGTGATACTTTTCATTAATTCCTCTAAATTGGGTTTTAATCCAAAATGCCAGTAATAACCATTTTCCATTTTTATTAAATTAATTTCTCTTAATTATGCCGTTTTTAACAATATTATTGGTTTTTTTGGTAGTATATTTGGAATTCTGTTGTTAAAAATTTTACACACATTTTTAAGTGCAGCATGACTGATATTAAAAAATGTTGTTGCCCATACAGTTAGCACCCTGTTTACTGCAGTATTTTTTTCAGAGTTGCTTAATTCATTGCTAGTATCATCACTGGATTCAGATAACACTAAATCTTGATTAACAATGTCCGGTCGTTACCTGTAGATGTATTAGTAGAATTATCGAATTCATTAATATTTTTCTCGTCAATGCACGTACTAATTATTGGCCTATATTTTTATTAAAATTTTTGTTTTAAAATGTCCACTTTTCTTTATTTCTTTCCAGCTTTACTCAGATACTAGGGCATTTTATTTAAATAACATATTGAATAAAAAAAACAACTCATAAATTGCTAAAACGTTTTATAATTGTCTTATTTTGCTGGTTTTTTGCAGTTTTTTTAAAAGTGTAGATATCAAAATTATTATATAATAAAAAATGTTATATAAATTTGTCTCAAAAACTGCTATAAAATCAACACTATAAAATTTAGACGTTTATTTTGAAATTGTTATATGTGTATATAATCGGCATTAGACAGAGTTATAAATCTATTATAAAGCATATTATGCTTGAGCTGATAAGGTTTCATTTTAAAAGATAGATTTTTAAAATATTTTCATAACTTCCTCTGAATAATGTCTATAAAACAATTTTACAAAACATATTTATCATAAAAGCATATTTGTCTTTCTGATGACTCATATATAACAAATCAGCGATGCAGAAAACTGTATTAAATCAGGAATATAATATTTTACTCGGGAAGCAAAAAATATGTGCTGATTGGGATATTATTTTACCTATAAGAACTTTTGGTCAGAACATCGACAACTATAAAATTTTCAGCTTTTTCGTAAAATTGTGCAAAACTGAAAAAATAGCTAAGTTTTCATTTCGTTATATTATTTGGCATTAAGTTTTGCAACGTCGTATAAATTACAGTTTAAAGATTGCAAAAACAAAGCTCAAACTTGTGGCATATTTCTTTTAAATGTATATTGGACATCCAAAAATAAGTTGAATTTAAATTACGTATATACTAAATGAGTGCAAAAAACTAGAAAATCTTAATTTTTGCAAAAGAACTGTTCTCTATTTGCCATCTGTCTATTGTTTTCAACTCTCTTCTGAAAGAGGAAAACGGGGTCTCATTGAATTATACTAGATAACGTCAAATTCATTTATGTTGACGCTTTCCAAAACTATTAAAAACATGTAAAATTTAAATAAGTATTAAACCTCTTTAACTATAATGGTTCAGTTTAATTAAGAATGTTAATGATGCTAAACCAAACTAGACACTCGCTTGGTGGGCCTGTATAGCCCCAATTAGTAGGTTTATTGGTTTTATAGCATGTCATAATCGTTAGTTCAGGATATTTTATGATAAAATTCGATAGTGATTCTAATATAATGTAAAAAAACTACCGTTTATGTTACATTCCTAGAATTTGTGATATTTTTTTAAGTTATAAATAAACTTAAATATTGGAAACTGTCAGAAACATATTGTATCTTGCTTATATCAGTTACGTAAGATCGAGCAGACACAAGGGGACCGAGTTAGTGCAAGCGCCTAGGGGAGCCACTAACTTTTCGAGGTAAAAGCTACGGACATGCGTAATGGCGAAACAAGGATAGGTAAAGTCAACAGTACGGGTAATAAATTTCGAAAAGAATGCAATAAAAAAAAATGATTTCACCCAGCCCCTATCAAAACAGTTAAAAACAAAACTACTGCTATTGACGGCCTTCGCCGCCACCGGTTTTTGTAGGGTTTTCCCCTCTGCCGCTGAGCCGTCGAACTGCATCAGCGGCAAGACCGACTGTGTAATATGTATTATTTTGGCTATGCATAACCCTCCGCTCGCTTCACTCGCTACGGGAGCGATATCAGCAAAAATTAATCAAAACTAACCAATGGCATGCTCAAAATCATGAAAAAAAATTAATTGTCATGGTAGGTGTTCCTACTCTTGCGAGAGGTTTGCCAGGATAAAAAAAGGTGAAGTCTGACTAGACTTCTGGCCAGACCTATATTATAGCATCCTATGACGGCTAATAGATTTTCGGTCATAACTACTTTAATGTACAAATACATTTTCTCTGTCATGCAATTTAGCCTTCTTGTACCGATATTTAGACGCCCAACCAGATTCACTATGTTAAATCTTCTATATTTGGTTCAGCATACAATGGGCATATATTGCTTACAACAGTAAGACACTTAAATATACTTTGTTTTCGCTGAACTTTTAATGCCAGTCTATTTTCATACTACATAAAATACAACACATCTTGGCCATTTGCTTATTGTGACGAATTCAGACGGTACAGAGGCCCAACTAATGTAAGTATATCTCTAGAAAACTAGTGTCGTTCATCTCCCGAGCTTGATATTACCCTAGGGAACTCTGAACGTCCCGGAAAAGGTAAAGTGTACTTCTCGCAACACAGGTTAGCTATTAAAATGCTTTTAGAAATTGTATTAGCATAGAAATATCTTGAGCTTTTAACGTTTTTAAGGCTAGAATGGTATAATACTCGACCTAAATGGCATATAAACATTTAAAAAAAATGGACTGAAATGTTATTGGTGTTTGAGAATGATAAGTTATATTTTGCGGTTAGAGGTGTTAATTAATTCAAAAACTCGTTGCATATCTATGTAAATTGAGTATCGGTCCATTCACCTTCTGCAGACGTAGCCAATGAGATAGATTTTAGGGAAACGATTGCGTCGACAATCTTTATATATATCTGAAATTAAATTGTCCAATTTGTAGGGAAGTGGCCGCAGGTATAATTAATTCTAACCAGGAATAAATTGCAGTTGCCTATACTTGAATGGAGTTTGACTCTCAAATTGACTGTTTTTAATAGTAAATCTAATTCTTTATTTAGATCTACCCAGGCTTTTATACATAGCAAGCGTTACGAAAAAAAAAACCAAAGAAGTATTGAAAGTCTTTTTGGCATATCCTATAGAGAACAAAAACAGACTTAATCTTGATATTCAAGCGGGTTTCCAAGTTGTGAGTTGAAACTCTTTAAAAATACGTAACAAGTATAAAATCCTTCCTTCCGAAAATGCACAACCATTTATCATTTGTAACATTAGCATGATTCTCTGCACAAGTTCGTACTGGCTTAAAAAAACCGAAATTAACCCAAACGAACTTAAGCTAATCAAATTTATTTGCCCCAAGCTTGTGCGAAATAACGCTTGGGCTTCCGGCATGCGTTACTTCGCTAATCCTTTAATTTTAACTCAGCTGTTATCCTATCTATTTTGCTGCTCTTTGATCCAATTTGCTGCTCGTTCACCCATTTTTTGCCCATTAATTTATTTTGCTGCCCATTTGTTTATATTGATGCTCATTCATTTATTTTGTCGCTCACTTATCCATTTTGCATATAAAAATATTTTAATTGTCATTCGATTAAACTACTGACCACTTAATTTAATTAGCTGATCGAATAATCTTATCCCATAATGAATTTTCTTCGATTAATAATATGCAAGAAATTTCCCATTTTTAAAATATCGAATTATTAAAATACGATTTTTTAGGCTGTGTTAATGCGTTGATGATTTATTTTACAAAAAAAAAGTAGAACTTATTAATATTGAACTGAGATAATGCATTTTGGTCCAATAGCCCAGCCATTTGACTATAAGAATCAAGCCGTAATCATGAACTAAGATAATGAATTTTGTTCTGCGAACTCAGTCATTTGACTGAAAGAAACAGACCGTAGCATAGTAATCTTGAGCCAATGTCATGTGGTATGGTCCAAGAACCCAGTCAAATGACTAGCCTGAAGCCGTTGAACTTCATCGGAGTATATCGGCACTGTCGGCAGATATCGGAGAACCATTTTCATGATATTTAGTTAGCACGTTAGCAGTTCCTTGCATAGGTTGGAGTTCGATGTTTGATCAATATATGTGGTTTTTGCAAGTACAGGGTGACCCACCATAAAGTGCCAAATTCCTTAACTTTTTATGTAACATTTTTCAAAAAAAGTTTCAGACAAACTTATAGAGGATAGCTTATTGATTATGACATTAACGTTTTTACTTATACGGCATGCACACAAATATGTTCTAAACTAAAAATAAATATTTGTTAAAGTGGAACTTCTTTAGCGAGCGTTACAAAACGTAGCATGCAATGTGTAATACGGCGAGGCGACCAAAAGTAGAGATTTATTCTGTTTTATAGGAATGAAGTTCACTTCTGGTGTGTTGTCCATAAGCACACGCATTGTGGAAGTGAAACTCCTTTATGCGCGCTGTATACGATATGTAAGCTGATGAACGTGTTACGTGAACTTTTCGAAAAAAGTTACTTACAAAGATGTAATACTTGAGGCCCTGTAAAGTAGAGATTTATTCTGTTTTGTATGAATAAAATTTCGTTTCAGATGTTGGCCCATAAGCATATTTTTTCTTTTGAAGTAAAACTTCTTTAGGCGTGCTGTACCTGGAGAGTAAGCTGGTAAATCTTTTATGCTGATGCCAACGCGAACGTTACAAAACGTTACACACAAAATGTGTAATCCAGCGAAGTGATCGAAAGTAGAGATTTATTATGTTTTGTAGGAATGAAGATTCACGGCTGGTGCGTAGTCCGTAATCACGCCTATTTTTGGGCATGGCCATTTAGTGACACTGCACCTGTAGAGTAAGCTGGCGAACGTGTTACGCGGATGTGAACGCGAACGTTACAAAAGGTTACTTACAAAATATGTAATACGGCAAGGCTATCGAGTGTACCGCGACCGTGAACCATTCTTCGCTTTGCCATAAAGTTGGCTTTTGTTGTAACACCATTAGAATAACATGGGTAGGGTAGAAAGTAAGTAATACAGGTCATTTTAGCATTTGATCCTAAGTTTTGTGTGATCCACAAGCACACTCATTCTTTTATTTCTCTCTGTTTAATTTCCTCATACGGGTGTTCATACTTTTTGTTTTCATAATTTAAAAAAATATTAACGGTTTCAAATGGCAACCTAAGTTTAATAATTTTAACTTTTTCTTTTTTTAATGAAATATTTTATATTTTGCTTCGTTTTTAAGATCTGCATTATATTTTGAACATTTTTCATATACCATAGCATAAGTTTTAACTTAACCGTATTTGTTTCAAAGCATTTAAATATATTTTGTAAGGATAAAGGATTGACGGTTCTTTGCGGTAGATGATCAGAACTTTTAAAGACACTTTTTTGGGCATATTTTACTAAATTTATTGTTAAAGTTGTAATATAAGTAAGTAATATACTAACTACAAATGTAATTGACAATATTTATTTAATACTCTATTGCTTACAAACGAAACATACAAAACCAAAAAAAAATTAAAACACATAACTTGTAATAATCCTGATTTATATAAGCACCGTGATTTTAAAGACATTCTTGGTAACAAGCATCTATATGGTTTAACGCCATTTCACTCAAAACAGATGTGTTTTCATTTAAAATAATATTATCATTTCTTAGCAGTTGCTTAATATCCTAAGTATTATTGATTTCATGTTTATAAAGTGGATTTTTAAAATGTCCCGGCTGAAAATTGACGATTGAATTTAGGTCTGGGTGTTCATCATCATCATCATCATCATCACCGTCATTTATTACAAATTACAGAGTTGTTTATTTGTTATGCTATTCTATTAGCTACCCTACCAATTACAGAATAAAATTCAGACATAATGTGCTAGTTTTACGCTAACCGCACACGCTCTGCCATCGGTCTACGCAATAGGAGGACTAGGGCAACGTTCGAACAGAGTAAAAAATCCGTTGGCATGTTCAGATTATTTGGGTGTGATTCTTCAATCGTTTTGCGATTGTACCTATCTCTAGAACGCTTGTGCCTGTATCTTTTGCTCATGTGAGTTAAGGGCGAGATATTTCTCAGGCAAGAACACTTTGAAAAACACTGATTCCCTATTGACAGCACAACACTTAATATTTACAACTATAGATACAGTAAATGAGCTTTAAAGGTACATATTTAGGGAGCTAGACATATATAGTTTATATATCGTACTTTTCAATGTCTTTAGAGAAGAATTTAAGGGTAACATGCATTAGGGCTGTTTTATCCCCTTGGCAGGCATCTAGCAGCTCTGCGAATTCCTCCAATGATGTGAGGAGTTATGTAATATTTAAAAGATAATTCATTTTATTAGTAAGTTTTTGTAACCTACTAAAGTCAGTAGTCTTCATAGGCTACTTAGGGGCTGCAGTTGGTTTACTTTGAATATGTAAACTGGGCACTCGGTGTCGATCGACCTATGCTCACCGCCACAGTTTACACACTTAATGGCATCGCTGTCACATTCGGTTATTTGATGAGGGTCGGCGCATTTACTGCACCGCCACTCACGCTGGCAATATGTTAGGGCATATCCCTTATCCCTGGCACCGTTTGCACTGCATAATGGGTTTCGCAGATTTGCTCCCAGATTAGTCCCAGGAGACCCGAACACTCATCAAGTATTTTCATTGAGTGTTGAGGTGTTCCATGGTTATAGAAGCATCTACCACTAGCAGATAGAGGAGAGATCAAGTTTTCTTCATCAAGTATACGTTTTTGATGCTGAAGTTGTATTCATCTATAAGTGCATTACGGACTTAAGTACAAATGCATGCGTCTTCGTTGCTTTCTCTGCGTATGTGTGGTATTCGACTTTGTCAAACAACCGCTTAAGTGTATTCCACGTTCTTACACCAGATCACTATACGATTTCCGGTATATTTGAGTTTATAGTCCTTAATTCCCGCCGTTTTTAGGGTTCTATTGAAGTCTTGGTGACTCACCCGCCTTTTGTAACTTTAAGCGACGGCGACGGTGGTATCACCTTAGTTTGAAGTGGGGTCCGAGGCTTAGGGATATCTCTTCAGTAGACGTTTCCGAGACCCCGATCACAGGGCTTCAAAGATGCGCGCGCATGACATTGTTGACAAACACCATATCTTTATGGACCAGCGAATTGCTTTTCAATTGGTCTCGTAGCACAGTGGTTGGATGCTGTGTTTCGGCGGCCCGGGTTCGATTCCCGTCGATTTTTTAATTTATTTTTTTTCAAAGTCATATTTATTTCTTTTTTTAAATTTGGCTTAGTTTTCGTTAGTTTTGTTTGGTTGCGACCGGGAGCGAGCGAAGGAAATGGAGGGGAACAACTCTGAAAACCTGTGACCCGCTCCGGGCAACTAACTTTGGATGCAACATTCTCGGAAGAAGAGTCTGAGTCCATATTGTCCTCTAAGTCGCTTAAGGGCTGAAATTTGTTGCTTGTTTTTACTGCGGGCTCTCCACCCACATATAGACTTTTCTGATACTCGTTTAAAAAGGAATTGTCTTAAATGAAACCTTAAACTCGAAGTCCTTAGCTTTAGATCCACTGGGCTCGACGTCCATAGGGAGAGGAGGAGCGGGGCCTTCTTGGCTGCTGAGGGCAGAGCCAGACTCCTATGATCGGCTCATGCAATATCG
This sequence comes from Pissodes strobi, assembly GCA_016904865.1. Taxonomy (NCBI): domain Eukaryota; kingdom Metazoa; phylum Arthropoda; class Insecta; order Coleoptera; family Curculionidae; genus Pissodes; species Pissodes strobi. The sequence goes on along the minus strand of MU182283.1, from coordinate 143,366 downwards.
CGTTTTTTCTGCGTGTGGGGCGACACTCAAGGTCGGCTGAAGATGTCAGGTCATTTACGCCAACGGACCTAGGAGGGGGGGGGCGGGTTCTCAACATCAATCATCTTCTTCTTGGCATACGTGGGGGGCCACGGCCCTTAGCTAATGTAAGGAGTGCCGTCTGGTTTTTTCTGGTCCTCTGGCCGCAGTCGATCTTCGACTGAACCTCTTTGGTTACTCCATTTTTCTTTATCTTTAACGGATGAGCTTCATCCCGATGCTTTTGCGCACTTATGGTGGCTTCTTCCACTTCTTTTTCCGTTTTTTTTTATCAAGGTCACTGAGCAGGAATTTCCCATCAGTGGTCACATTCGTCGCAAGTAGCTGCACACTCTTCAAGACATTCTAATATGTATTGCGTTTCTCTTCTCGCCCGCGTACGTTCGCTAGCGTCCGTTGAAATTTAGGAGATGTCCTCGTCCAACTTAGACATTGCAGCCGTTTTACTTGGCGAATAAAATCCCGGGGATCCGCTCACCGAAACTGAAAACCTCTAATATCCTTGCTCCACTATCGGAATTTGTGAACAAATTCCGGCCAGAGTTTTAGGAAATACACTGAACAGGTCGACACTAGCTATAATCAAGTTAAAAATGCGATACTACGAGCAAAGAACGCGTGAGGGCTCGTTTTAGCAGCAGACATCTCGAAGTACTAATAGGTCTGTGTGGTTGGTTGTCAGGCCAGTGAATTGACCCATTTCGTCCTAACCCTTCCTTATACTTTTCATCCAGGTAGCTTTTTGCAGAGTTTACTGTATGTGGAGTAGCACTATCATGCTGGAGAATTAGTCTTTGTGTTTGTCCTAATGATAAAATATTCAGCTCTTGGGCTAGCTCATTATTTCAAAAATAGTAGTGATTTTGACCAATGAAAACTCCATCTAAAAATATTGTGCTACTATTTTGTTTCTAAATATTTCACACCCCATATTGATTTGGAGTTTTTGGAACACATTCCAATATCTTCCCCATTAGGCACTTCACTGAAAAGCTTGACTCATCTAATTCATCTCAGTACCTATTTGACTTATATAACAAAAAGTTACAAAAGTGTATTCATTGCTTTTTGTGAGTCTCGATTTGCATTGAATTTCTCTAAATTTAAAATGTTAACACCTACAAAATTATACTGTATTTTGTTTCTGATGGTACGGCTTCCTAATGGAGTGTTGGGCTGCCATAACGTCACTGTTGAGGTAAAACAAATATATAAGCTGTAAGAACTACCCAGCTCTAATGAATATATCAGTATTTTATAAGTGTTAAAGGTATAACCACAGTGCCGTTAAATATATGTTACTTTTCAATAATGTTTTTTTAAGTGAATACTTCTTTGCTTTAATGAGAGTGATTTTTCAAGCCGGGCCGCGCCACGTTATGATTTACTCAATAAAATCACAACTTAATATAGACAACCACATAAACAGAATAACCGTAGAGTATCAGTACATGGAAACTAATCAATAAAACTGCGAACCCTCTAGAATAGCAACTGAAATATAGAAGTATTCACTTTTACCACGTGTACTGTGATACTCGCGACTCTTATTTAATCCTAAATATACCTTCTTCTGTAATTGGTAGCACAAATGCATCTATTGATATCCTTCCATTTTAGAAAAATTAATTTTTATTTTTTATAGATAGGAAGGCTAAGATGGCATTAAAATATTATTGTCAATACCCTAAGGTTTTCTGCATCAATCAAGTTCAGATAGATACCAAGGAAGCTTGTAAACAAACTACTTACTGTACTATCTTTCATCTATTTTCCAGTCAATCACCTTGGATTATTCTGTTATGACGGAATTTAAATAAAGGTAATGACGTATTTAATTTAAGTAAATCATTTCTAAAATTAATAAAATCGATATCTTAAAGAAAAATCGCAGAAATGTTCGTCGAAAACATCGGAACGTCCAATAAAGACAATTACGCATTTGTGCAACAACTTTTTAGAATAAGCGTTTTTAGGTTAAGAGTTTTTAAATTAAGAGGCACGTTATACGCAGGAATAAAATTTTCCTCGAAATTTACTACACTTTTAAACCCCCTAATCGAAGAATATTAATTTTTAATGTGAGCATATCCATTATCTTCAATCAAAGAACAATGCTTTGAGTAACATAACATAATGATTAACCACATGCATCAATTTTGTGTAATGGTAGCGCAAGACATCATTCGTTTGAATATAAACAAATCCATGTCGATCTTGATTCAATTTCGAATTGCTCTACATCAAGATATCCTTTTTATAAGTAGGTATTCAAGGTTTAATAGCATGTATCTTAGAAGTCGTCAAATTTAAAAAAAAAATAGTACGGTACGCAATATGCAGGAGTTCTAAACAAATAATTTTTAAAATTAACATTCGCTACAATTATATAGGACGTGGCTAAAAGCCGCACAAACGGTTTAATACACTGACACCTATAGTTTAATAGATATTCTTACATTTTAATTAGTTTATTTGTCTGTTTTTATAGAATATGGAGAGTGGAAAAAGTATTTTATGAGGTTTTTGGCTTTTTATGCCTAATAGTTAGAAGCAATTATCATAGAAGGAATTTTTGTATAAAGTATAGAATATGGAATAATTACCAAAACTACTATATAGAATGTACTTTTACGATTTAAAAATCCATCTGAGAGTCAGACGAATGACATTCTAAATATCACGAAGTTTTTCCTACACAAATCCTTATGTTATCTAAATGACTATAACTTTATCAACAGACTGAAAACCTACTTGTAAATTATAGCCTCCTTAAACAGAGCTCGAGGTGTTGTCGACACGTTCTTTTTGAAATTCGAGAGGTAATTTTAAAAGTTGTTTTCTCTTTTCGGTATTCTTTATTTTGTAAATTGAGAATGATTTTATCGGTCTCAAAATTTATAGCGTTCCAGATTAGGCAATCTAGATAAATTAATAGCATTTTTTGATACTATTGAAGTGCGTATAAATTTTATCTGAGGGCAACAGAGAAATGTGTATATTCCAATATCAAATCATCCAATATGGCTCTTCATGATGGTGTATAAATTAATCTGTTTGAAAATTCGTGTCAATATCCCTCGTGGCTTTATGATTGGCATGAACCTAGCTTAATTGTTGACATAAAAACGAGGCAGCTCATTTCATTCATGTTGAAATCAACTCCAATAAAATATCTTTAGAGATATCTAGTTAGAATGGGGTTATAAACAATTTTTAATTCAATAAAATAAACGATTAATAAATCGTATAATTGATTGAATTTAAAATTGTTTATAACCCCATTCTAAATTGAACTGTTAAAGTTGTGCGAATAGCACCGATACATTGCATTTTTTAAATAGTTTTGTCTCTTGTACCTTTTAGATCATAATTTTTTCATATTTAACCATTTAAATTGCTGGAGGCTTGCTAAGAATTTTAAGATAAAGTTCTATTTAAAATATTTTTGAAAACCTGCGGCTTTCAAGAGGGCTCTTGCAAATTGGCCAGAGCGAGAGTGAGAGATGCATTTCAAAATACTCATTTAAGCCCTCGGACTTCTGCGAATCTCTTTTCTTCTGCATATTCAGGTTAAGATGTATCGATCAATTGCCAAACACAATTTTTTCGGTGTTTTGAACTTTAGTATAACGAATACATTTTATTTTTTAAACTTTTTTCTCGTATTCAAATGGAAAATATTTTAAAACATTGATTTAAAAATTTTATGCTATACTCAAAGTGTAACGTTATTATACAGGATGAACAGAATTTAATAAATTAATAAAGTGCTGAGATTTGGTAATTAATTAGAGATTCTTCGTGGATCTGGTGCAAAATAACAAATTATGCGAATATGATGGTTCAAGTTTAACTCTAAAACAAGGGAAAGTATTTTTAGTTTAGTTTTAAAGTTTTACTCTGTCTTTATTATTATTCCAGAACCAGCTATGTCAAATGCATCATATTTTGCAAACAAGTTATTCAAAAAATTAAATTGCTCGTTACATCAAAGTTATAGAAAAAATCAGCAAAATTGTTTTTCCAACGATAATCTTAATATGACAGCTAAAGATAGAAAATCTTTTTTTTTCAATTTTCAAATGGAATGAAAACTGGTAGTTTTTGGAGAATTTCGATGAACAATCTGTACGAAAATTTAGGAACGTAGCTAAATTTTAAAATATTAATATTTCGTTCTTGATGAAATTTGTGAGAACCTCTTGAAATCGAAGGTAATACCTATCTATTGTAGCCTCAAAAATATATGAAATCGAACTTTGCTAAAAATCAACAATATACCTACTCTTCAAGTCTCCGGCAGTTTATTCCGAATAGTCAATATTATGGAAAGCTTATATTTTGGGTTGATACATCTAGGGTTTCAACGGGGACTCAGTTTATGGTAGAATAAAAGTGTTACCGCTTTTTCTTTGGCCTTAGTAAGTCAAAATTTATTGCTAAGGCACTTGCCTACCTATCTAAATTGTCAATTATTGTGCCAACAAAAATAAATAAACTAGAATCCACTGAACTGGAAAAGAAAGCAACGTGCATTTAGTAGCACGTAGCACGTCACGTTCCTGCGCTGAAGATATCATGTTCTATTTCCTGCCACGTCGTTTTCTTGTTGTTTCATATTTGATTATATTTTTATGAAAAATTAAAAACATTTCTAAGTTAAGCTTTAATTTTTTTTTCAATTATTGAGAGAAACTTTCTTATCCATAATTATGATAGCAGCGAATATTCGGACAAAAATTTGCAGAAGGCATGGGAGAAGATTGGTAAAGAACTAAACAAATCTGTTAAGTAAAATCACTAATACCATTTTGAGACAAATTTACATGTTTAGTTTTTATTCAACATAATCGTCGATATAAATAAGCTAAGTGCAATGATCCGTTTGCCAAGATAGAACCCCATCCGTGCTTAAGAAAAAATCCCAAAGTCGACTCATCAATTTCAAAGCTACATTTGCAGGTCTCGGGTGTCATGCTTAAGATACAGTTACACTAGTCGCAGGTTTATCAGTTTTCAGATGCAATGCGGGATTGTAAACTTCATCAGAAATGCGTTTCAAATTGCACAGTACACAAGCAGGTTGAATAAGGCCAGTATCTGGAAAGCAACTACATTTAATATTGTACATAAATTAATTATTTCCAAACATTGTAAAGGACCATTAGTTCTCTTTTTTTAACAAGTGCTCAAATTCATACAAGTGAACGGCGCGAGCTATTAGTTGTTTAGTGGAATATCTGAAGAAGATTCCAGGAACTGAAAAACTCTTTTATAATGTCTGAAGCTACATTTAATTGCTACTAAGTAAAATATGGCACATGAAATAGAAGATACTTTTATGATATATATGTATTACCAGCAAAAGTAAAATTACAAGTCGTATTATATATGATAACTACTGGCAGAAGTCATGCATTTAAATTATCAAAACTTCGAAAAAAAAACCTAAAGGTAGAATAGTAAACCAAACATTTATCAGTAGTCTCCAAAAATGTTGCCTAGCGCTGTTTAAAAAATTGTTAATCAACTATTATTAGGTAATGTTATAAAAAATCAGTCTCAGAATCAAAATTCTCTGTAGAGAATTTGAAGAGTCTCTTAACTCTTCGTTTATCAACGAATTTATGACTGATATTTGAAGAAGGCATATAATTCAAAGAAGATGTTTGGCATATTTAAAAACAAGGTGCAGCTTGCGAAAAAAGCGAAGGCATTGATACATAGGCCATAGAGGCTGGTGACATTGTTTCGTACACACACGGAAAATTTGCCTGTTCATGATATTTGAAGAAGGGAAAGTGATGGTGTGTAGATAGCAGTTGTTCGCAGTTATTCGTGGTGTTCATTTAACATTTGCTGAATTCGCAAATAGGTTAAAAAGTTTTGAATGTAAGCTTGTACAATGTTTTGGCATCCAATCCAGCTGAGCTGCAATATTTTTGCTAGAAGTTTCTGCTGGCTTGAACACTGATTTTTGTATGTATGACAGATTTCACTTTATCAACTAAATCGTCCAATCCGTCTATTTCTTTTTCTAGAAATGCACATTTTTCCTGATCGTTACTAGGGCCCAAGCTCTTTTCTTTCTGAGTAGCATTATGAATGGCAGAGATCTCTGCTTCAGCCATTAAATTTTCGTCATCTTCAATAGTAGTGTTGGAACTGGAGTGTTATGGGTATTCCCGGGGAAAAATGAGAATAATTAACTTGATATAATTAATATACATAATCCTTTAAACTTGTGAGCAAATAGGGGGACCTCGAAAACCATAAAAAAATTCCATATCCGTGACATTGCTTCTGAAATCGCCGTATGAGTTTGTGAAACGACTGAAAATAATTTAGGATGTAGTTTTAAAAACGATTCTAGGTATCGAGCAATCGTGATGCATGGAGGGTGATAGTGGCTTCAAAAATAGATGGAGCTTTCCAAGATGTTGTGGCACATTTGTCGAGAAGTTCGATACAATAAAAGCCCCTTTTGAAGCAGGAAGTTATTAAATTATAAACACCAGAACAGCATATTAATCATGGCTCTGATAGATGACGATTGTTGTTATACGACAGAGATGTATTCTGTAACCGCAGACTTAGTGGTGTCGTCGATGACTTGCTACCCAGACCATTGCATCATTGGTGGAAATGTTTTCCCGCTAAAAACTTACTTAATGAAACCATTTATATTCTCTCCCTAATAATTTAACTGCTTCTCAGAAAATATTTTAAGTGCATTTCCGCAGTCACCGTCTCCTTGAGAATGCGGCAATTGTGAACATGCCTTACCACGAGAGCGTTAGTGGAGTTCCAAAATGTTACAAGAGAGCCAAATTAAGAAACCTAACAGATTTCTCAATTTTTCATAATATTATTACCCGCTTTTTTGCTTTCATAAAATAACCTATATTTATGCATAATAAAAAAAATATATTTTTTTACTATTATTGTTTGGAAATTGTACCTTAATTCAGCAAAAAGACGGAACTAACAATCTGCGAAAATTTGTGCCGTTTTTCTAAATCTCAGGTCGTAGTTCTCTAAGCAATAAAGCAAAAGTCTGTCTTTTCATTCTATAGAAAGACTGGAATTTGTCTGAGCACATACGTAATTCTTTGAATAAATTAAATCGGCCATAACTGCCTGCATTTTCAGAAAGAATATTTTCAATATCTTCGTTTAGATCGTTTTTTTAATGGCAGTGCCACACACACTAAACGGAGATCTTATTGCACTCGACGAGCGGTGTGTGTGCGAAGATGTTGATTGACTCGGTTCTTAAATAGTGGTAGGTTGTAATTAGGAGAAACAGATGTCCTGGGAGTGAGTTCCACAATGATGCAGTGCTCCAAACAAAGGAGTCCTTGTAAAGCGACGTTTCAGGTATTTTCAGTTGTACGACGAACGGGAGCGCTCTAGCCGTCTGTCGTGACTGTCTGACAGGCGCTGCTGGTGGCTAGATGATGCTGGCCAAATCCTGCGAGTATCTGCCGCGAAAATATCTATAAAACAGAGAAATCTCGGCCACATGTCTGCGGTGTTACAGACTATCATGATGCCAGGTCAACTGCGGGTCACCGACGAGACGCACAGCTCTCTTCTGAACGCAAGTCCAGCAGGTTTAGAGTATTTTTAGGGGCGGAACACCAGATGTGTGAGCGATACTCTAAGGACGGTCATATTTGCGCTTTGTAGAGCATGTGTAGCTGCTGTGGTGTATATAGTTTAGGTTGCGAAATAGCGCACCAAGCTTCTGCGAGGCTTATTTTGCGATGTTTACATCCTGGTCATGCCAGGACATATTGTTGTTGACCGAGACACCCAATAGTCCAATAGACGAGGATGAAGAATTGTCATAATCACGATACACCTAAACACGGTATGTCAGCCGTTCGAAAGATTAAAAACGTGACATCAAGTGTGTTGCAGACTTTCCCTGTATTTTACATATAAATTCCACACGTGACGTAGTATGCGAACTGTCATGTTTCGCAAGCTGACATACCGTGTTTAGGTGTATCGTGGTCATAATGATGTCAGGGCACGACGTATTGGCTTTCTTGATAAATGTGGCTATTTGGATTTTTACAGCATCAAATTGAGCCAAATTCCTGTCGCCCAAGTTCAAACTTTCCCTAGAGATTGATCAAGTGTTGTAATCTGCTCCTGTCTGCGAAGTAAAGATGTTTCTGATCTAAATTGGGAGACAAGGGTACTGTCATCTACAAAACTGTAAACAGGATTATTGGTTTCGGTTAGCAGCTCATTAATATAGATGAGGAACAGAGTTGGTGAAAATATTGCGTCCTGAGGCACTCCCGCATTTATAGTTAATGTGTCTGTGATGTGTCCGTCAATTACGACGACGTGCAGAGATCAAGTCTTGAGGAAACTGGCAAGCCAGCTGCAGAGAAACGCTGGCAGTCTTATTGGATGGTAGTTTGTTGAGCAATCCATCATGCCAAACTCTGTCGAATGCCTTCGAAATACCTAACGCAATCGCTAGAGATTCTCCATAGTTCTCAATTGCCTACTCCATATGAGTGACATAGGACAATATATTTCCTGTCGATCTCTGTTTGCGGAAATCGTCTTGGTTAATGCTAATTATTCAATTGTTCTCGAGGTACTTGAGTAGTTGCTGATTGACTACACGTTCCATGACTTTAGAGATTATTGGAAGCTAGGCGATGCGACGATAGTTTGATGACGTGTTTTTCTTGCCTTTTTTTGGTACAGATTGCACTCGAGCGACTTTCCAAGAAGATGGGTAAATCCACTTTCGGTAAAACAGAGAAAAAAAGTCTGAAGAAATGGGTGTTAGTTCGTTGACGCAGTTCTTTTACACGATGGCAGGTATTTCATCTGGGCCTGAAGGCTTTTGCGTATCTAGTTCCTTGAGGATTTTACGAATATGACGGTGGTGAAACTTAACCTCTGCCATGGTAGCGTTGATATTGGAAATGGTGGGGAGATCCATGTCTTGGGGGACGTTTAAGGTAGAGTGCGATGAAAGCATTTCGGCGATATAAATTAGTAGTAATCAAATTGACTGTAGCCAATAAATCTCAACGAAAGATGGCTTTATTCAAATTGCACTTAATACGCAGTGCTAATTTTTACTTTGGCATCTTCTAAATTTGTCATTAAGTGTGCGCTTACTATGCTATATGCTACTCATGCCATTGTGATGCTGCTTTCGTCATGACACGATACTTTAGTGGGCATTCGCTCTACAGATACATACGACGAGCTATTTCCTTTACATTTATTTCGCTGTTAAATATATTTTTAATATATTCATTGTATATAAGTTAGTTTAGTTTATCCAATTAGTCTCTATTGTAACATGTCTTTAAGATCATTTACAAATGTAGAATAATTGATTTATTACTTAAACATAGAGGTAATTTATGAAAAATCATTTCAGATAATCATAGATTTTTTTTTTGTAAATCCAACAAGCATTAAAAATTATTGTTCTTGGTTCAAACCCTAAAATCGTTGTTCTTTTTACTCATCACATTTCTATACTTTACGAGCCATACTGCACTGGCCGAAAATGCATTATACTCTAAGAAATCATTATTTGACATAATTGGTTAGCTTTTATTATTTGCCTTCATATAGTTTATAATAATGAGTAATATGTAGATGTAATATTGCTGAGTTATTTATTAAGACAAACTAGCGTGATACTAATATATGATGAACGCATTTGGAACAATGAATGAAATCATCCTTCATTATGCCTATTAGGCATCATTATGGTCAAAAACGATGAAATTCTTCCAGTTTAAAATTAACCAATATAAATCATTATCAAAATGCCGCCTACAAGGAACTGGAATAGCAGGTAATATTGTTAAGCAAATTGCTCTCTGTTAAGCTGACCACATATAATGCGTTAGATATATCTTAGATCGAGCCTGAAGCCGTTGTAGTATAGACTCATTTATATGTGGAATTTACCGTTAGGGGACCGTGACTATTTCACAAAAATCTTGGTTCAATAATAATTTCCATCCGAGCTGGTTTACATGTTAATAGGCTGTTGCTTTCATGATTTATAAGTCAATATTAATGAAACGATATATCGATTTTGTCTACAGGCTGATTGCTGGCAAGAATTTGTTAAAGCTGAAATAAGATTATATATTGACGATTGAAAATCGCACTTTTAACATATTTTCTAGATTCTATAGAAACATTTGTAAGTCACTGTTAATTGGAAATGTTTTGATAGTTCAAAGTATTTTATGAAACTTTATTTTCTTTTTGTAAGGGCACAGTCGGCTGGAAAAACCTAATATACTTATAAGAGGTGATATATAAGAGCCTGCAAATTTCAAACCTAAATATCTTTGTGACAGTTTACAGGAAATTAATATATGCTCAAGATTTGAAAAGAAATATGAACAGTACGCCAATCTGACGAAGGCATTCAACTAGACTCTCTCGTTTGTTTTAATGGTAAACCCGACGCACTATTGCAAGGCCATATTTCCCATGGCATTCGAGCATATTCAAAATGATCGTTAAAGATAATAAAGGCTGTTTTTTTCTGAATAATTTGGACGTGTTTCGATTTGATGAATACCTTGGTCTAATTTAAGTGAAGTAAAATAGGAACATCTCTCAGACCTCGTAGGGTACAAGGTATAGTAATGTCGAAACAAATGTATACAAACAACTAGAAAATAGGAATGAAGAATATGAGTATTTTCAGTATCGGAAAACCCTAGCAAATTATTTAATATTAGTAATTATTGTCATAAAAAGCTGCTCAATTTTGACCTAATATACACTACTATTATAGCTTCTACGGAAAAGTGCTAGAGGTGTCTTATTTCTCGCTTCAGAATCGTTGTAACTTCGAAGTTTTAACTTCATAAACGTTCGAATGCAATGCGTCTCATATTATCGGCAATAGGGCCACAAATTTATAGTATATTCAAACCAATTTGAGAATTTACCTATAAAGCGACATAATTCCTTAGATATCATTAACGAAATAAAGGTACGAACTTTAAAGAAGGTAAAATTTAAATCTCGCTTGATGTTAGCCGTGGAATCCATGGAGTTAGATGCATGGACTATAACCAAAAATGTGTTGCGCAAACCAGATTGAAAGAACACGACGCTCATTTAAATTATAGTAAAACAGAAAAATCAAGTGTTACCAAAGAAAATTCTTATCGTAGTATAATTTCATTTGGTGTTACCGGGCATGCTTTTGAAAATAATCACAGAATAACAATAGAATAAAATTAATTCATGGTATATCTAACAGATCATTAAACGAATACGAAAGGGCTGGAATTAATAAATGTAATAATAGTTTAAATAGAGATAGATGGCCCATTTCGAATAGCCCATTGTATTAGATTATGGAGCGTGGCTTATAGGATCACAGGATTGTATATGTTTGATTTGGTTTGATAAGCAAATATAGTTAGTTATATTGCAAATTTATCATGATCTCTTCTAAAGTAAGCAGAACTTGCGAGTACGATAATTTTGTTTTGGTGTTGTAGATAAAACTGTTTTGTAATGCATTTTGACGAATGTTCCAAACCCCAACTTAGTTGAGACAGCTTCAGGGAACAAAATTTGGGGAATACTTATTACGCTCTTTCTATACTTCTAATGGGCGCAAACCTTCACTCCAGCTTAGAAGGAACTGGGAGTCAATAATCTCAAATCAAAAGGAAAAATTTAATTTTCTGAATTTAAAATTAGATATCGAGTGAAATAAAGTATGTCAATGCGTAGGCCAAAACGAGCTGTCGCCGAGCGTATAAATTAGGCCCTAGCTCAAATGTCAGAGAGTAGGGAGTGGGTGATTTTTTTAAGGCGCCATGGGCTTTTAGACAGCACAAGCGAGAATTACCCCAAAGTTGAAATATTGAACTCGTTTTAGCTTATGCTTCGCGACAAAATAAATGATTATCGAAAAAAAATCGTTATTTATTTCTATCAAGAAAATCAATCAATAAGCCAACAAAAACAGGTTAGAAAATTATAACAGGTATGTATAAGCCGGCAATTTATCAGTATTAATAATGGAAAAATAATTAACCAAAATTAATCAAAAATCAAAGTCGTACCCAAATTAAAAGAAAACTAAAGTCGATGATAACAAATACTCGAAAATTAATCAAAAATAACTAAAGTAAATGATAAACAAATACTCGAATATTAATCGAAAGTAAGTCAATAATGATTCAATTATTGAGCGCAAATAATTGCAGAATTAAAAATTAATTAAATAGAACAGGTAAATAAACAAACAAAAGATCGGTTTTAATACTATTAAAGAACTGTCACAGCTGCTCATATGAAAAAAAAAAAAAGATTAAAGAACGAGAAAATTTCAGCAGATCAGTTTTATGGTAGCACTGTGCTTTTAATCAAAAAAAGGCAGGCTTTACTCGGGAAAATAATTCAAGCGCTTAATCTAAACAAATTCCGAAATATTCAATTGTAATTAATGGCGATCGCTTAAAGCATCAATAAAAGGAGCGGCAGTAAAATATGATGATAGCCAGCGATACTGCAAATAATTTCTCGTTATAGGTAAGTTCAATTAGCTCGAGTATTCACCTAATTAAAGGCTAATTCACGGAGCTCGAATCATGATTCGTCACAGCCGTATAACTAACTAGCTACAGTTATTCGGTTCAGTTAAGCTACGTCGATATCTGCCGCAAAAAAACGATATGAGAAAAAAACTAGTTAGACCTGGCGATATTTTAGCCAGAAATTAGTTATAGACCTTAGCGTATGGCAATTTATTCCATGATCAAGTTACCAGTAGAACAAAGATAATAAACAATTTGTTCGAGTAAAGAAAATATCAACGGCCGCAATAAAAATAATTAAAGTTGAGTGACTAAATGGTACCTTAATTAAGGAGAAAAGGGTTAAAGAGTTATTCTTTGTTCGAAAACAAAGCCAAGAAAAGTTATAATTAGAGATCGTAGTTAATTACGCAAATTTGCCGCAAAATATATGGATGAAAAAAAAAATAAAATGGAAGTTGCGCATTTTGCCGATGAGTAACTCCTCAGGCAGCTTCCAGAAAGAACTGCTCACGGTAGGAAGAAGTCTTTCTTGACAGGCGAAGGTCTGCAAGGCTCTATACAGGTAGTACCGCTAGACAGGCAACAATATAAGGAACACTCTGAGTCTAACGATGCTCGTCTATAGGAATGAACAATCCGACGGACGGTAGCAATGTATCCGACGGAGGAATTGATCGACGGTAGCAGTAGACCTCACGGTAGAAGTACTAACCCAAACTAATCCAACGAGAGAGGTAGACCCGACGGTAGCACCCTGATTGCTTAGCGCTAGATAGCTTTCAGCTGGGCAAGTGGGCCTCTTGCAAAAAGAAGTACTCAAATCCCACAAAGGGCAGTTTCAGACAACAACACTTAAGAAAAGATAAGGCACAACTAAAGACTGAAACTGAAAATGACCCGGTCGGAAAAAAATCCCATTAACAAAATCAAAATTAGTTCCAACCGGCGCGGCGCCGGCGTTCAATATAACTGCTTGACTCACAAAGGTCGTAGAGAGAGTCGCGCCAGTAAATTGACAACTCAAGAAGCAGGCTTGGAAACTCTCTTCACCAATGAATATCCAGCACAACTAATCACATGTTCCTCTCAATAATTCATCCAAGAGATTTAAACAATGAAACCCCGTGATTTCGATGTATAGGCATCCACCAAAAAAAATACACAGAGTAGCCAAAAGGGCATTGTCATTAAACCACTCCAATCAATAGAATTTTCCAGTTATTCAGGGATAACTAATTAACTGCCCGCGCGATAAATCTTGGTAGCCAATCCGAATACAGTACGTACTACGAAAATATTAGAAGGCCATCGATTTTAATTTGACGCGCTAAATTCAATTGGGTCGAATTTTTTTATAAATAAAAAATTAAAATACTTACGGAAGGACATTCTTCGCGGATTACAGCTGAATTAGTAAAATTGCAGGTTATTATCCTGTTCGCGCCGTCAATTAGGTTACCGACACTACGGACAATTAAAAAAATGTTTCATCAAATAGATATAGATTCATCTTATTCCGGCAATAATTGATTGATTGTATTATACCACATCCCAATTTGTGTATTAAACATCATTCAGTTTGTCAAGCCCAGCTTGAAACGAATACAATTAAAAAAAATGCCATATTGCAATGAGGAAGTCTCCTGAAAAATTAAACTGATTATTTTTTATTGCAAGCTATAGAAGAGTGAAAAAAAATCTATACCTATTTTTTTATTTTCACAAAATATGATTATTCCCCATTCAGATATAATTCTTTAAAAAACTCAAACTTTTATAAACATTGATGATGCTAGAAGCAATGCATCTAAACTATAACAGCACCATAAATAAACAAACTATAGAGTGTGCAGAGGTACATCCCCACAGGATTTTTTGGCTGATATTTATATGTCCCTATAATTTCTGTGCGATGTATCAGCAAGTTTTTACATAAAATTTCTAGTTCTTACATACTCGCTATAATTTTTAAATTTGTATTGGTACTTGCAGCACCAGCATCCTCCAAAGTTCTAAACGTACCCCAAATAAATGGCAAATATATCATGTCAGCAATAAACGAGCTCACGTACCTAAACATTTCCCCTCCTGTACCTATATTGCCATGCATTCAATTGTTCGATTTAGACTATTTTATTTAAAGACAAACATAAAGATTATTTTCTAACTTATAGGCAATCAGCAATACATGAAAAATCAATAATCTTAACCATTTGTATTTTCACTCTACAATGAATAATGTATGTTATATTCAATTAAAACTCAACCACATTCATTTTAATTATCCCATTTCAATAATGGTTATGCAGAATGAAGGAATCAATTTGGTCTCAAGTAACTCGTAAAAGGACTGAACATTCTTCTTTTTATCGTAAACCTATCGAACCAAATTAATCATGAGATATATGTAATAAAACATCAATAAGTATCATCTAACAGAATCTGATTTTGTAGTAAGTATTTAATTACACCTCGTTCTACTACCCACTCTTTTAATAGGTTTTAATAGCACACTAGCACAGGCACATATAGATTACATCTCTGTCGTAAATAACCCCTGAAGTAATAGGAAGAAAATTATTAGGAATTAGTCATCGATTGTATCTATTTTTTGTTTGATTTAAAGTTCTTTTTCTACTTAGATTGGACCTGTGGTACGCAAATCTACTTCTTAATAAATATATATGAGCTTCGTTCAGCAGAAAAAAAAAGATATCTAATTGAGCTAACGGAACTTCATCACATATTTCTAGCAAGTTATCTTCAAGAATACGTAGATAACGATGTGCTGTAAGGCTATAGATAAATTTTATTTTAGTCCACAGAATAACGCAAGATACACTAAAACTGAAGATGTCGCTCCCAAGTAAATATGATATGTTCAGGAGCTCAGACCAGATAATTTTTTGTATTTCTTTGATAGGTTGCCTTCTCTTTTGATACATGTAAGAAAAAAAAATATGTTAAAGGAGAACATATTATATAGCATAATATAATTACGTCTCTAAATAATTCCTAAAGTCAAATCGATATTTCTGTTGCTTTGTTTAAAACAGCATAACGTATCATATTATCCTAATTCTTTAAAGTTCTATCTATATAGAAATCACATTAATTTAACGAAAATCGAATAAGAGTACAGGGTGGCTCGAATTCGTGTCTATGTATGGGGAACTCGAAAACCGTAAGAGATACAGTGTCGGTCAAATTAAGGCAAAATTGCGCATTTAGGTGCCTAACAATATGCCGTTTAGAAAGTTTTAAAATTCCGAGTATTTACGGAGATATCCGGAAAAAACCGAAATTTTGGAAAATCGTTTTATTTTTTTCCTGGGCTTATTTAAAAACGGATTTCAAATCTAATTACACTTTTGCATTGCCACTTTTTCCGCTCTATCCAATGATGATATCCAGTTTGAAATCCGACGTTTCGTCTTCAAGGGATCATCATTAACTTTCTTTTTTTAAATACGAACTTAAATTTTTTTTATCGTTTTTCAGATGGTATTGGCGTTATTAATATGAGTATGTTGTTATTTTTTTGAATTTTTCTAAATTTTTATTATTTTCTTATTATTTTTATTTTATATATTTTGCTTAGGCGTGATTTTTTATAATTTAATTTAATATTCTCGTAAGAAATAATTTTACTATTTTTTATTTTTAATACGCCCCAATTTTCCACTTAATACAAAAAACAAAATAAAATATTTTCATAGAATATAAATATTTCAAAAGTACCTACCTTAAAATGTTTAAAATTACGCCAGAGCAAAATATATAATTTCAAAAATAATAATAAAAATAAAAAAATAATAAAAAAAAAATAAATAAAAACACATAATCATATTAATAACGCCAATACCATCTGAAAAACGATAAAAAAAATTAAAGTACGTATTTAAAAAAATAAAGTTAATGATGATCCCTTGAAGACGAAACGTCGGATTTCAAACTGGATACCATCATTGGATAGAGCGGAAAAAGTGGCAATGCAAAAGTGCAATTCAATTTGAAATCCGTTTTTAAATAAGCCCAGGAAAAAAATTAAACGATTTTTCAAAATTTCGGTTTTTTCCGGATATCTCCGGAATTACTCGGAATTTTAAAACTTTCTAGACGGCATATTGTTAGGCACCTAAATGTGCAATTTTGCCTTAATTTGACCGACACTGTATCTCTTACGGTTTTCGAGTTCCCCATACATAGACACGAATTCGAGCCACCCTGTACATAAAATACGGCAATCAAATAAATAAATCATTTGAAAATTAAATAAGCTTATTAATATTTTAAAAGGGAAAATTTGTAATATTGTCGCAATAACTGCAGCTTGACAGAAGAGTTTATTATGTAATCAGTAGTTAATGATAGCTATTATGTAACGAGTATAAGAATTACGACACGAGCAGAAGACGAATGTGGTAATAAAAGCGAGAGTCCTAGCAGCCATTAGATATGAGTTGAACACATCATTTTTTACGACCAGTCAAAAATGATGACTAGGCACTTTCATTTTCAAAATAAAGTGTGCGCACTTGAATTCAGTCACGAAATGCAACGACAACGTCGCACATATAGGTATACCTATATGTTGCTTACATGTGCTAGAAATAATTCTTGGCCATCGGAGATGTTTTTACTATAAAAATATACGTAAACTACATTTTTAAATCATAATGTGGTATTTAGATACTATTTATCATGTGGAAGCTGTTATAGTTAGAAAAAAACAATGTAGTGAAATTCTGTTTACGAATGAACATGTAGGAATTGATTATTTATTGTTTTCTTATACTTACTTTTTAATTTCTATTTCGCATTTGACTCTGAACGCTACGCCTATGTTCACGTCAATACACCAGTGTCGAAAATGGCAGTAACAAATGGAGTACCAGGCATGGGAATGGAAGACGTTTGAAGGGAGTAAAGACGTTAAGACGGAGATCATCACGAATACGCGTGTTTGCATCTCAAAAGCCGTTTAAGATTGTAAGACGTGGGTATACTTACCTGGAAGACGAGAAGACGATAGCCGAAGTTGTAATATCGGTTTAAATATCCAGTACTGTTGTTGTTGACTGTAATGGTGAAGTGACATCATACCTGGTAGGAGTCAAGTGTCAGATTTGTATTCTTTTTCAACTTTTACTGGACTTAGAGTAGTATCCTTTCATTTAATATCCAATAAACCCCACTGATTGATGAAGTACATTATTTCTCTAACCAAGAAGAAACCCTAGACAGCATAAAAATCCTACATTTTGGGGGCTCGTCCGGGATGGATACGAACATCATCAGATAGATGAATAGATGGATGATAAATTATGACGCGAAGTGCAATCATCAAAAGGTATGTTTGAATAGTCCCCAAGAACTAGTTAAATTTATTCTGACAGGGACTATCAATACTTTTCGATCTATTTACAACTATATGGACAATAGAACCGATATATAAATATTGCTGCTCGCGCTGATCGACATCGGGTTGCTGAACTAGCATTGCTGACGTGAAGGATCCCAGAAAATCACCGTTCAAGATTAGACCTTTACCTTGACCTGAAGAGAGACGGACAACGCGACGAACAGCTGGGGCTGTTGGACGATATTCCTCGGAGATTGGTGAGGCATGCATAGGAATTGGAACTGATTGATGGACAGTGACGTAGAAGCGTTTCTTTGACTGGAGTTAATAGTTGGTGCGCTCATTGCGGTGTGACAGCCAGGTATTTTAGTTTTAGGACAAATAAATAACTGTTGTTTTATTTTAGTTTGCTTATTTATAGAAGTGTACTGATATATTATTCTAATTGGATTTTTTCCTGATGCTATATAAAAATTGATTATTTTTCAAAGATGGTATGAATATAGTGTTTTTCCCATATTTAACGACGTTAACTGTATTTTTTAATGTCACACATTGAATTTAAGTCAGTTTTGAATTTATCTTTCATATTGAGAGTTGAATATTTAAATGAGTGGTTGAAATTTATTCTATCTACTTGTGGAAACCATTATTTTGAATGAACAATATTTTTAGGGTATTACTTATTAAGTTTGTGTTTAATGCATATTATTAATTATTGTAGTATTTACATACGTCGTCTTTTCGTATTCAGGTAACTTATGCCGACATTTTTCATTAAATATCTCGATTTTATCTATAAACATGTCTACTTTGGGCGAGATTGATAAAGTTGCGCTGAATATTGCTAACAGTCAATTAAGTACAGTCAAAGCATTACACTTGATAGCTTATGACACGGATTCTGATTCTCGGAAAACACGTAAAAATTGTCGTGAATTTACGGGTTTTGGCTTGGATGCAGAGCCAGAGAATTAAAGATGTAAAAGAAAACATTGAAGTATTTGATCTAATTTCTGTTTGTGATCTATTAGAATTAAATCATAAGGGTAATGTTGACACTTTGGCAGATCGTATCTGTTCTTTTATGAATGATATAAGTTTGGCCAAAGATAGCAATAGAGCCGAAAGCGGAAAAGAAGTCGTGGAAGAGGATGAGGAAGATGGAAGCGAAGAAGCTTCTGACGAAGACGATGAAGACGAAAATTCGGCCGTAATACAAAGTCGTTTGAGAGCAAAGAAAGAAAGTGCGTCTTTTTCTTTAACTTTCAGAGACATAGAGGATAGTATACGACATTTTGACGGAAGGTCTGACTATCCTGTAAAGAAATGGACTGATGACTTCGAAGAAATGACTGACATAACTGGTTGGAATGATCTACAAAAACTCATATTTGCCAAAAAGTCGTTACGAGGCTTAGCTAAACTTTTTGTGCAGTCCGAGAAGGGTATCAAGTCCTGGTCTATACTAAAGGAAAAACTAATAGAAGAGTTTGAAATCAAAGTAAGCAGCATTCAGATTCATAAGCTGCTCATGTCAAGAATTAAAAGGAGAGAATAAACAGTACAAGAGTATGTATTAGTCATGATAGAAATTGGAAGTAGAGCTAATGTAGAGGCTGAGGTGATCATACAGTGCATTATTCACGGGATTCAGGACAACTCACCAAATAAAGTTATTTTATGTGGTGCTAGAAACTTTAGCGAGCTTAAAGAAAAAGTGAAGGTATATGAACAAATAAGAACTACTAAGACAGGTGGTGAATTTAGCCAAGGACCAAGAAATAGGCATTTCAAGAAGGGCGACAATAAATACACTAAAAATGAAGAAAAGAGGCAACATAAAATGGGGTCATGCTATAATTGCCGCGGAAAAGGACATACGTCGAATAATTGCCCTAACAAGGCAAAAGGAACAAAATGTTTTGCTTGCAACGAATTTGAACATTTATCAAATACCTGTCCAAGGAAATCTTCACACAATATAAATGAAAGTACGATTGAAACAATTTCAAAGAATGCCGTGACGTTAACTATTAAGGATATACAAATAGTAGCTCTGTTAGACACAGGGAGTGATATAAACGCTTTTCGTTTAGATGTTTTTGACCATAACTTTTCCAATGTTATACTAGATAAGGAATCTGTTTTCCTAAGAGGGATTGGACAAAATCAAGTAGAAACCATTGGAGCCTTTTGTGAAAATGTTAAAATCAATGATGAGGAGGTCACTTTAAAATTCCATGTGATTTCAACTAGTGCCTCTAGTTTCAAAGCTATTATCGGAAGTGAGGTATTGTCACAAGTTAATGTGAGCATTACAAATGAAGAAGTTATAATTTACAAAAGAGAAAAGGAAACTTTTTTAATGCCAATTAGATTAGAAGATAAAGAGTGTAAAGAAGTAGATGTTGACCATATTCAAAATGCAGAACTTCGTAGAGCTGCTAAAGACCTAATAGAAAATTATAAGCCTCAAAAATGTAAGACAACCGATATAAAAATGAACATTGTTTTGAAAGACGAACAGCCTATTTACCAGACTCCAAGAAGATTGGCTATCCCAGAAGAGGAGGTAGTCGACAAGCAAATAGAGGAGTGGCTCGATGAAGGCATAATAAGACCAAGCTTCTCTGAATATGCCAGTCCAATAGTTTTGGTGGCTAAGAAAGACGGAAAAATTAGATTATGCTATGATTATAGGAAGTTGAATAGAATAGTAGTTAAAGATAGGTTTCCGTTGCCCCTTATTGAAGACGTTTTTTTTTTATGGCAGTGGCACACACACTAAAGCGGTGTGAGTGCGAAGATGTTGATTGACACGGTTCTTGATTATTTGTAGGTTGTAATTAGTGGGAAACAGATGTCCTGGAAGTCAGTGCCACAGTGATGCAGTGCGCCAGACAAAGGAGTTCTGGTAAAGCGATGTTCTAGGTGTTTCTAGTTGTACGACGAACTGGTGCGCTCCTGCCGCCTGTCGGGACTGTCTGACAGGAGTTGCCAGGGGCGGGATTATGCGGGCCAAATCCTGGGAACATCTGCCGTGAAAGTATCTGTAAAACAGAGACATCTCGGCCACATGTCTGCGATATTCCAGACTATCTAGATTCCGGGTCAACTCCGGATCGCCGACGAGACGCACAACCCTCTTCTGAGTGGAATCCAGTAGCTTTAGGGTATGCTTTGGTGCGGCACCCCAGATATGTGAGCAATATTCTAAGCACGGTCTTATTTGCGCTTTATACAGCAAGAGCAACTGCTGCGGTGTATAGAGTTTTTTGTTGCGAAATAGCGCACCAAGCTTCTGGGAGGCTGATTTTGCGATGTTAGCAACATGGTCATGCCATGACATATTGCTGTTGACCAAGACACCCAGCAGCCCGATTGACGAGGATGAAGGAATGGTCGATCCTGCCATAATGATGTCAGGGCCCGCTGTATTGGCCCTCTTAGTAAACGTTGCTGCTTGGGTCTTTGCTGCATTGAACTGGACCAAATTTCGGTCACCCCAAGTTTGAACTTTCTCCAGGTCTTGATTAATTGCTGTAATCTGCTCCTGTCTGCGGTGATGAGTCTCAGTCGCTGGTAAGGGTTTTTCTGATCTAAAGTGGGAGACAAGGGTACTGCCATCTGCAAAGCTGTAAACAGGATTATTCGTTTCGATCAGCAGGTTATTAATATAGATGAGGAACAGAGTTGGTGAAAGTATTGCGCCCTGAGGCACGCCCGCGTTGATGGTGAATGTGTCCGAGATGTGTCTATCGATTGCAACGTGTATGGATCGGTTCTTAAGGAAACTGGCCAGCCAGCTGTAGAGAGAGGTGGGCAGTCCCAAGGACGGCAGTTTGTTGAGCAGTCCGTCATGCCAAACTCTGTCGAATGCCTTTGAAATATCCAACGCAATCTCTCGAGACTCTCCGTAGTTTTCAATTGCCCTACTCCATATATGGGTGACATAGACCAATATATCTCCTGTCGATCTCTCTTTGCGAAAGCGGGTCTTTGGGAAGATGGTCTTCAAGGTGCAAGATATTTTAGCACTATCGATCTAAGGAATGGTTTCTTCCATGTGCGTATGGAGGAAAATAGTGTTAAATACACTTCATTCATAACGCCAAGTGGCCAGTATGAATTTCTACACGGTGTCCGTTTGGACTCTGTAATAGTCCAGCTGTTTTTCAACGGTTTATTGGCCACATTTTTCGAGATCTCTCTAATAAAAATATTGTGATATATTACATGGATGACTTGATTATAACTAGTAAGGATGAAGAGGAAGGAATATTAAGATTAAAAATGGTATTGCAGGTAGCAAGAGACTATGGATTGGAAATCAAAAAAGAAAAATGTCAGATTCTAAAGAGCAGAGTGACCTTTTTAGGCTTCATCATCGAAGACGGGAAGGTGCAGCCATCTATGGAGAAAACAAGGGCAATTAAAAAATTTTCGGAACCAACAACCCAAAAACAACTGCATCTTTTCTTGGATTAACGGGATTTTTTCGAAAATTTATATTTTCATATTGCCAAACCTTTGAGTGACCTGTTGAAAAAAGGCGTTCCTTTCAAGCTTGGTGAAAAAGAGAAACAAGATTTTAATCAATTAAAAGAACTTCTCGCTAGTTCTCCAGTATTAATTTTATACCAACAAGGAAGTGAGACTGAACTACATACTGATGCCAGTAAGTACGGATATGGTGCTTGCCTAATGCAGAAATCCAATGAGGATAACAAGCTACATCAGGTATATTTTATGAGCAAGAAGACAACACCAGCTGAAGAAAAGTACAGCAGCTATGAGCTCGAGGTCCTTGCGATTATTCAAGCTGTCAAGAAGTTCCGCATATACTTACTTGGCATTGAATTTAGAATTAACACGGATTGCGCCGCTTTCCAAAAAACTATGGATAAGAAGGATCTAATCACTAGAGTTGCCCGTTGGGCTCTGCTGTTGGAAGAATATTCATATGAGATTGTCCATAGAGAAGGATCGCAAATGCCACATGTTGACGCACTAAGTAGGTTTCCCGCAAACGTAATGTCAGTTAGTGCAGTTAATGCAGAAAATGATGGTATGATAAATATAATTAAATTGGCACAGGCTAAGGACGCCCGTATTCTAAGTATCATAGAAATATTGAAAATGAAAGGTGAGTATCAAGATTACTTTATGAAGAATAACACAGTATATAAATAATACAAAGGACGCGAAAATTTGGTACTTCCAGAAGCCATGCAAGATGAAGTTATAAAAAGGGTGCATGATATTGGACACTTCGGAGTTGCTAAAAATAAAAAAGTTCTGGAAAGAGAGTTTTGTATACCTAATTTACAAGAGAAGATTGAAAGATGTATTCAGAACTGTGTAACCTGTATCCTTGGTAGTAGAAAAGAAGGGAAAAGAGAGAGATACTTACATCCTATTTCCAAATTAGATGGACCGCTTCACACTTATCATATTGATCACTTAGGGCCACTTCAAAGTACTAATAAACGTTATAGACATATCCTTGTGGTTATAGATGATTTTTCTAAATTTGTTTAGCTGTATGCGACAAAGACAACTACAACCAAAGAAACCATAAATTGCTTAGCAAAACAACAAAGTGTTTTCGGCAATCCATGTCGAATTATTAGTGATCGTGGAACAGCTTTCACCGCAGAAGAATTTCAGACGTATTGTTCTGAGGAGAATATAGAACACATCCATATTACAACTGGTGTCCCTAGGAGTAATGGGCAGTAGAACGAGTAAATCGAATTATTATTCCGATATTGACAAAGTTGGCTTTAGAAGAACCATCCAAGTGGTACAAATAACTTGAAAGGGTACAGAGGGCGTTCAATTGCACCGTCCAACGAAGCATAAATGCTACACCATTCGAAGTCCTAATAGGAGAACGAATGAGAAATAAAGAAGATCTTTTAATTAAAGGACTGTTAGAGAAGGAAGTCCTAAGGGAGTTTAATGAAAATCGAAACGAGATACGAGAGGAAAGTAAAAAAACAGATACTGAAAGTACAGGAGGAAAACAAGAAAAGATGTAACTTAAGAAGAACACCGAAAAAATATAAAGAAGGAGATCTTGTTGCTATTAAGCGAACTCAATTCGGACCAGGACTGAAGCTCAATCGTAAGTATTTGGGACCTTACGAAATCACGAAGAGTAAGGGACATGAAAGGTATGACGTAGTAAAAGTAGATCATCACGAGGGACCCATACATACCACGACATGTGCGGAGTATTTAAAACCTTGGATTGGATATGACAGTGAATCCGAGGCGGATTCTATGTCGGATAGCCGAATGTCGGAATTGATTATTTATTGTTTTCTTATACTTACTTTTTAGTTTCTATTTCGCATTTGACTCTGAACGCTACGCCTATGTTCACGTCAATACACCAGTGTCGAGAATGGCAGTAACAAACGGAGTACCAAGCATGGGAACGGGAAGGCGTTTGAAGGGAGTAAAGACGTAAAGACGGAGATCATCACGAATACGCGTGTTTGCATCTCAAAAGCCGTTTAAGATTGTAAGACGTGGGTATACTTACCTGGAAGACGAGAAGACGATAGCCGAAGTTGTAATATCGGTAAATAGCCAGTACTGTTTTGACTGTAATGGTGAAGTGACATCATACCTGATAGGAGTCAAGTGTCAGATTTGTATTCTTTTTCAACTTTTACCAGACTTAAAGTAGTATCCTTTCATTTAATATCCAATAAACCCCACTGATTGATGAAGTACATTATTTCTCTAACCAAGAAGAAACCCTAGACAACATAAAAATCCTACAAACATGTTTTGTTGAAGTTAGTTCAATATCGGCTTAGTTGCTAGTTCTTGCCACCATTTGCAGGTGCCTTACCTGTGTAAAAATATCCGCTTCGGCAAAGAGCATGCTCTTTGCTGGGTGCGTGATCTTTTCCACGAAGGCTGAATAAGCCTTTACAATTTTATCAATTTAATAAAATTGTAAAGGCCCAATTCAACCCCAGGTTGAGGCCAAACAATCTGTTTAATTTTAGGTGCGCAGATAAGTTCAAAATGAGAAAGTACTTTCGAAAAAGCAATTGTAAGTTTAAACATTATCTTTCGATTGCTTGCTAGAGAACTGGTTGATTTCGTTAGAAAAAGAATTGCGCAAGGTAAAAGTTTTTTTTATCGAAGTGGCACACGCATTAAAGACTGATCCTATAGCACTCGACGAACGGTGTGTGTGCAGAGATGTTGATTGACACGGTTCTTAAATAACTGTAGGTTATAATTAGGGGAAACAGATGTCGTGGGAGTGAGTTCGACGGTGAGGCAGTGCGCAAAGAAGTCCTTGTATAGCAATGTTCTAGGTGTTTCCAGTTGTACCATAAATGGGTAAGTTCTTGCCGTCTGTCGTGACTGTGTGAGACGCGTTGCTGGCGGGCCAAATCCTGGGAACATCTGCTGTGAAAATATCTGTAAAACAGATCTCGGCCACATGTCTGCAGTGTTCCAGACCATCCAGATCCCTGGTCAACTCCGGCTCGCTGACGAGACGCGCAGGTGTCTTCTGAATGGAATCCAGCAGCTTTAGAGTGTGCTTAGGTGCGGCACCCCAGATGTGTGAGCAATATTCTAAGCACGGTATTATTTGCGCCTTGTAGAGCAAGAGCAGTAGTTGCGTAAGTACAATTTTTTGTTGCGAAATAGTGCACCAACTTCTGCGAAGCTGATTGTGGTCATGTCAGGATATATTGTTGTTGACCGACATATTGTTGTTGACCGACATATTGTTGTTGATCGACATCTTGTTGACTGACATATTGTTGAAGGATTATAGCAAAATTCATGCAGTACATAAGGCAAAGTACGGCAAATCTTCGAAATCTGTTAAAAGGCACCCACCTCGCTTGGGTCGTTCAAATAATTTTCCATCCCGTACATGGAAAGCTAATTATTGCAAATAATTATAGCGCAAATTAGTCAATGAATTCGCAGAAAGAAATGGCGTTAGCCACAGATTTAGCGAACTTAAAAAATGGCGGGAACGGATTGGGTATTTTTATTTTGTTAGCATTACAATTTAAGTGTCCGAGTGCCAGAGAAAGCAAGGTTTGCAAGAGCGTCTGGTTTCAATTGAGTTCAAGTGAACCGTTTTATTAATAACATCCTGCAACCTGCAACATCATTCGAAAGAGGTCTGCTTATAACGGCGGTGTTTGCTACGAGTGCTAGTGGCCAATACGTGCTTCCTTTTTTAACATTTACATGCAAAAAACAATGGAAAAACTCATTAATAGCGTTTAACCTGGTACAATACTACAGGTTTCAGACTCATGAATCATAGGCTCGGAATTGTTTCTTAAATGGATTAGTCATTTTTACAATCATGGAAAAAAGCAGCCCCGAGGATCCAGTTATTTCAATATTAGACAACCACTCGATCCATATCGCATTAGCTGCCATTAATGAATGCCCCAGCGTGGGCACTGAACTCTTAAGTTTATCACCACATAGCAGTCATCGATTGCAGCCCCTTGATAAAGGATTTTTTCGACCCCTCAAAACTGCTTATAGTCAAGAGTATGAAAAGTGGGTGGCCGAGCAATTATACAATATAAAATAGATAAATTATTTGGCAAAGCTTTTTAAAGTGTAGCTTCGTTTGAAAAACCTGTGAATTTTTTTCGATCATGCGGAATTTAGCGCTATGACCCAGAAGTACTCAGTCTCGGAGGTTTTGCACCAGCTACTAAAACCGCCAGGCCCTTATCACCATCCGAGAATTTTTCAGAATGGTGTGAAGACAGGCGATTTAAGATCTTCACTTTACCATAAATTTCAACCTTCCACCTCTCATCGTGGCTTAAAAGGAACATTCGATTCGATACCTTCAAAAGTCTTGGATACCAAGACCAGAAATAATAAAACCTTTTTAAAGCAAATGGAACAATGAAAATAGGAATAAACAAAAATCAGAAATTCTTCACAGTACACCATACCAAAATGAACTGGAACAACAGATGGCAAGCAGAGCAAAAGGCGTAAAGAAAAAACCAAAATGTAAGAATAAACCACCGACGACGGCGGCGGCGGGTCAGAAAATTTACTGTTAGTTAGAAAGGTTTCGTTAAAAATTACTCAAAAACGACTTTTTGAATTGGTAGAC
Source organism: Pissodes strobi (assembly GCA_016904865.1). Lineage (NCBI taxonomy): Eukaryota > Metazoa > Arthropoda > Insecta > Coleoptera > Curculionidae > Pissodes > Pissodes strobi. Next base: position 116,227 of record MU182283.1, on the reverse strand, counting down.
TCTAAGAAAATAATTAGATATTTTACCCAGGTATATGTTAATAAGGAAATAAGAGAAATATAGTGCTGCATTCCCTGAGAAACTTCAGATATTACTACTTAAGAGTTTACTCTAGTCCTAGCATTTGCAAAATATTTAAATAACGTAAACGAAGTAAATTATGGCACTACTGAATGCCGAGAACTCTAAAATTGTACTTGCCTTATCTGCCGATGCAACTTTATTACCTGCAATTCATTATTTCTAATTAGAAGCGCGAATTTAAGATTCTTCCATTAACAAGTTTCGGAATTAACAAGAGTTCTGCGAGGATTTAGCAAAGATGAAGCACTGTGTGATTACGGGAAGTGAGAAAATTGGAACTATTTATTGACCCTTATTAAGAAATTATCTCACTTGCTAGTGTAAAGAATGTATAGGGCGATAACGAAATACTGTATAAATCGTATAAATTACATTGATTTATGGGATGGCTGCTATTAATTGTATTATTTTAATATTAATTTATTAAAGGTTAATATAAAGCATTGATGTAAAAAGTGTATTCAATATATGAGTATCGTTTTCTCGGTTTTCGGTCTAAGTAGCTAGAAAATAATATGTGAATATTAAAGAAAAAGCAAAATTAATGAGAAAAGAAACAAAAGTAAAAAATTAAGTAACGGATGTAGCATAATAAAGATTTGACAATTTTTATATGCATCAGAAGAACATGTTTAGTATTAAACTGGCAACAAAAAGTAAGGAACGAAGCCGAATAATTATTCACTGCTCTGCCAGTGTGGCATATTACCGAGGGTTTTTTTATTCGGTATTTTAAATTATTTTTATTAAATAGTAGAAAGGTAAGTATAGTAAGTTGTAGCATTGTAGATGCAACTAAACCCAGTAATTCAGTTTCTTCCTTTTCTCTGGAATCTCTAGTAGATATATGTTGTTGATATTCTCGTTACCTTACATTGGAACATATCAATTCTGAACTTAGAAGGTATGAAATTTAAAACATTAACTATTTCATACTTTGGAAATAGGAAAGGTTCGTGATCGTCCCGCATTTTGGAATGTTCTCTTTACTTCTAAGATATTTTTAGCAATTGACGTAGTCTTTCCCTTCGAAGCGATGCACGTGTAGGAATGCAAAAGAGAAGTTTTTCAAAGCCGAAAGATTATCGTGGTAATTTTGACCATCAGGTTTAATATCCTTATTAGTTAATCAGGAGATAAATTGGTAAATACACATTTATATCCTCTCGTATTATCGGCAATATCGTCTCGTAGACGTATTTTAGGTAAAGAGAAGTTGCCTTTAAAAAAAAGGTATTATATATATCCTAGTGTTTCTATATTAGATAGTTAACATTTTATACAATATAACTAAGGTCCATCCCTCGCCCAGTTTTTCATTAGCTTACTTATTCTATTTTTAACGAACTTACCATTTAAGGATTTTTAATCGACTTTTTTACTACCTTATATGATGTCATCTTAGTTAGCAAATGTCTCGCTAACATCATAGCATTATCTGAGTTTTTTTTTGTATTTCATATCCTTACTTACGCGCTACGCTTTTACTGTAATTTGCTGTAAGCCTCATGGAGTAAACCACTTTACCTAACTGCTACTTTAGATTTTCGTCTTTATGCATGTTAGCGAATTGAGCTGACTTCGACTTCTCCGATAGAACTTCTTTGATCAGGTTTTTTTCTTCACAGGTAAGGTGATTTGATTCACTTTTGTTAACTGTTTATTTGACCACTGACGTTATGGCGTAGGTTTTTTATTTAGTAGGGAATTCATATTTTGAAGGTGTTCTGTGATTAATTATGTTTAGTTAAAACTTTAAAAGTTCAGATTTTAGTTAGAAATATTTCAAAAGTAGGAATTAAACAATATTAATGATTTAGGACTTAAGATTTAGACTTAGTAATCTTATAATTTGGAGGATCTTCCCTTTATTTTGGGTGCGATACCATAATCTCAACTAGGGTTGGGACCTAGTTAATTTTCCTTTGTGTGGTTATGTCTGTGAAAATATTTAATATGTAGAAAAATAGCTTTGGAACTTTAACGTTTGTTTTTTTTATGCTGAAATCAAAGTCAAGTTTAATTTATAGGAGTTCATTTAATGATCCTCGATATTTTTATATAGGACATTTTTCAAAATGCTACTACCGTAATTTCAATGGTTAAAATTCATTTATATATTCATAATAGAATATCTAGTGGGGCCTTCGCCCAACTGTCAAGTCTACGACTCACACCTATAAGTAATAACACCGCTAAGTAAACCAGGCATATGGACCTTTTGTTAAGTAATTAACTAATCGTTTTACAAAGTAACATTTACTATAATAATTAACTCAATAGTTGACACACCATAAGTTAACAAGGATTAAGATCGAAAGTAAATTAAGTGGCTATTTCACCAAACACTCCGCCAATAATCGACTTTTACTTAATGCATATTGCACAATAAAAAATAAGAAATGTTTGTTAAAATAGATAAAAACGTGAATAGAAAATACCTCTGAAACAAATTCATATAATCTGCACGCTATGTTCTGATTTTCTTAAAATTATAATGTGCGAAAACTCAAATTCACTATTAAAGAAAATTTTGAATGATGTAATAAGGTGAATCATGTGGCATTAATACAACTTCTTGCCATATGAGAAGCGTGTAATTGCAAACGAAGCTCCTGACGTAAATATCTGGCGGGTATTTAAAAATTTTATATGAAACATGAGAAGAATGTGATAAAATAATTACTGGGAATAAGATGTGATCTGTACATTTAATATGTTCCCTATATTTTATTTTGCGATATAGCTATCTACTTAAAAGATTGGTGTAAATATTTTATCGGATCGGAAGGGCTCTATTATTCAGTTATACGGCTGAACCACTACTCATCACATCACTAGTGAAAAATAGTTTTATATTAAGCTTTTCTTTTTATGATGTCGTATCAGATGCGGTCGCAACATTTGCAGTTAGAGCAATATCACAGCTGTATTAGCGACAATTTCGGTCGATGCAGATTACTTGCAAAATTTTGAGGGTGGTAGATACGCGCAATTAATTTATGATATTGTGTTTGTGAATACTCACGAAAAAGAGAAAATTTCATATATCAAATCCCTAGCTTCCCGCTAAAGAAATATTTACAGGAAATCTGTCATAATAAAATAATGTATATAATGTATATTTCTTATAATATTATTATACATATTTCCAGACGAAATATTTAAACTCCAAACAAAATTTGAAGTGAAATATTCCAGGTTAATTTCCTCACCTTCACAAACAAAATCTCAAATGCCCGGTGCACAATTATCCGTTGTACCTTCCGCAAATCCAACAAGAAATATAAATACCCTCAAACCCGCTTTTTGTCGTTTTATTACGTTTAAAGCCGGCCATAATTATTTTTGCCGGCAAGCAGGACCTTTTATAGTGTTCCAGGTGGAAAAGATTGATCACCCACAGGGACACTGCAATCTATGACTGTCAACGTTTAAAGTAAACGCTCGCAATCACTTTTCGTCTTCCAGAAGGGATAGTCGATTCCAAGGAAACCTCAAGTTTTCACGAAATGTGGGGAGTGTGTTCCAGAAATCAGTTAGCGTATGATGCTTGATCAAAGTTTTAAGTATGTTAAGCATCTGATAAAATATTCGCAGATCTGATAATAATTATAAAATTGAGAACCGCCATTTAGAGAACATTTCATTCGGCGATATTTTGTATCAATGGTTCCAATAGAGCTTGGCATAAGAGCCTCTGGCAATTTTTCGCCATTTCTGTTCTGTGGTTACAAACAAATATTCCATACTATTTGAGTAAATTAGTTTACTACGCAGTGAATGATACTTATTTCACTACGAAAAGCATAACTGGAAGGCGTGAGTGATTCGCCAGTTGGTAGGTATATGATACAAGAATAAAAACAATTGTTTCTTGTGTAACGTCAAAGTTCAAGTTCATTGCAAAGTTCTGAACATGCTGTTAACAAAATTATGCCCTTTATATTTTTGAGTTATTCAAATCTTAAAAATATATATATATTTTGCTATCACTATTTTGAAAAGGAGTTTTAACATTGTTTTATTTTTGATGTTTTGCAGATCCCGAAGCTCAAACAAAATGGCAGAATTTACGAAGCAATTACATGGGGAAAATTGAAAAACATCCCTTTTGAATCAGATGTAAATGCCTCAAAAAATTTAGTGGAGGCATTTTCAACTACTGACCCTTTAGATCCTGCTTTAGAATATAAACCTAGCCACATCAGAAAATATTCCAGAATTTAATGATACAATATTAATGAAGGTTTAAATTAACAGCACAGTATAGAGTCTGGAGATGGGTTAAAGTATGAGTCACAGGTGACAGAGCAAGAATATACAACGGAGTCTTCATAAGAAATTTAGCGGCATCAAAACAAAATGTTTTGCATGTTTTAAGATATTATAAATTATAATAAAGAAATAAAAGAGGAATGAAATAGAAATTGATATTGATTTGCAAACCTTGATAGTAACAATTGTTTTAAGAAAAACTGACAACAATTCCGATGTAATCTGTTTAAAATTAAACTAGAAGCATCACAAATGACTTGTGACAAGCAATCATCAACAATTAATAATTTTCTTTATCTTTATACTATTGCTCATATTCAGCTACCAGAATGCAGTTCATCATCCAATTTGCATACAACTACCAGGGTATCATCAACTGCCAATTAGCAATTATATGCTATATTTTTCAAATCATGTAATACTTGTTATTTTTGTTATGTAGATAATAATCCAAAGATATTATAAATCTATAAAATGTGTAATTTAATTGATAACGGTATTGATTCTCAATTAATTTTGTTGAAAAAATATAATATTATTGGTGTACTTAGAATTTATTTTGTTTTTACTTAAGAAATTCATTAGTATACCTTTTCTACTTGACAACATTTTAGATATATCCAAAATAGCTTCTTTCTTTGCCCCATTTTTCATCTTTTCGCCATTCTACGTAAAATTATTCTAGGAAGAAGTGCTGCCGTTTTTAATATCAAGCTGGCAATGACTAGATACACATTTTTTTTACACGGAACATATTGACTTAAAAGACTTTACTAAAATTGACGTGACTGAACTTGTCAAAAATTGGTTTGAATTTTTCGCCTCGATGCTTACAAATTACAATTTTAGTATTATAGCTGTAGATAGGGTAATACCAAAGTTTACAGAATTAAAAATATAAGTTGATTCACTCCGCTCCTTCGTCAAATTCCACTCCGCCCCTCCCCGCCTGCCCGGTAGACTGGTGCCAGTCTATAGTGGAGAGCTAGGTAATTTAAGTTTATTTTAAATTTGTTTACGGTCCGGCGTATAGGGTGAGATTTAAAAAATAGCGGTTTGTTTTTGGTGGATTTCTGAGTAAAATGTCTAGTCGAAAATCGAAATATTTGTTCAGTAGTTGACTGTGAAAGAGGAATGGCAGACAATATATCGCTCTTTAGGTGCCCAAAATGGTAGGTGTGTATTAGTTTATTATAAGCTTTTATTTAACTTCACTTGTATGTTTGGGTCAAATCTTGCAAGTTAAATTTGTCCTACTTCCCATCAATGTTCAATATTAATATCGATTTATAGTGAGTACAATAGAGTATGTAATAAAAAAAAACTTGCAGGTGTCGAGCCTGGAAAAGTGCCTTAGAATTTATAGGATCCCACAAATATGCGAATGATACACCAATGTAATGTCATAGCCGTATTAGAATGTGTGGTTTGCATTTTAATGAAAACAGTTTTGCAAATTCTTCTAGGAACTGTATACATTCATATGCTGTTCCATCAACCGTGTTACCAACTAAAAAAGGTAACTTTTAATCAGATTTTGTGCATTTGCAAAATAATGTAAGATGGTGCAAATGTAGGTTTATTTAAAAGTCTATTACTTTAAATTTTGTGCTAATTAGTTATTGTGGTAAAATTAACGAAATATAGAAATTGCTAAAATGTAGACAATTAGTTTTGCAAGACTTTTTCCAAAATAATTTGTAAAGTTTTTTAAACTATGATGTAGTTCATCCCCAAAATAATAAGTTAAAATAAAGAATTTTGTACGGGGTATTAAATTTCATTCTTGAAGTAAAAAATAATATATTTTACAAATTTTATTTAAATATGCAATCGTATTTACCGTAATTTCTTTAAATATGCTGAATAAGGCCTTTACCTTTTCATCTTTATTTGTGACTTCACAAAATATATTTTTCAAAATTTTAATGAAAACATATTTCATTATTTTAATTCATCCATTTATTACTTACTAAGCGGGAAATTTTACTATATATTTGACCGAAGTAAATCGCGTCAAACTCGGCTCTTATTGCCTCAATACCTCTACATTTTTTTACGTCCTCTTCTCGCCTTTGATCTGACGATTTCATTGAATTGGCGCTTAGTGCACCAACTTATATTTTTAATTCTGTAAACTTTGGTAATACTTTTAATTATTTTCCTATTTTTGTTACTTTTATATTGAGTTATTTTTCCCCACTGATATAATTAAGCCGCATTTATTTTGGTTTTATTAATTACTGTTATATGTGTGTTATCTATCTCCCTATGTCATATAGGTAAATAAAATAGGCTGTGTTGCTTTCGTAAATAATGTTCTTTTTCTTCATTATTTAATACCACCATAATTTATTTTTGTTTTTCTTCCATTATTCTCCATCTCTGGTGATTTTCGACTTATTCAAATGAATTTTTACGTTTCGATATATTTCACAACAAAGAGTAGTAGTAGCAAGTAGGTTAGTCCACCTAGCACGAAATACCTTCTTCACTGAAACCAGACCACTCACTCTAATTCCTCATAATTAAAATACTATTCTTAACCTCTCCTTGTAATAATGAAGAGCCGTCGTCGGTCGGTTCCAGTGCCTTAGCTTTTCTCGAAAAAAAAGCTTGTAGTACCGAAGGTTATCCTGCTTAGATAACCTCACTTATCACAAACTTTTATCTAGTGAGATGGAGTTACCCCTCCAGCTAGGCAAAAAGGCAGAGTGAGCTTCCCTCAACTTCCCACAGGCACAGATCTCATTTAGTCTACAGTACTTGTGGGCTCCTTAACAATATCCAAATTTGCCTTCAAGTTTTCAGATGTGAAATCGTGTCCTAGGCGTATCTGATTTTTTTCTTTCTCATCCAAATATTTTATTGCATACTACTTCAGGCACAGTTATTTAATGCATGTGGTACTACGTTGCTCTTTGACTTACTTATTCGACTCGATTCTACTATAAGCCGGTATTAATTTTAATGTTGATTCTTGTTAATTCTACTAGATAGTCAATCTCATATTCCTTCCACTGGCTATCGCAGTTTCTGTAATATAACAGTTAGAACTCTCCCGTTTTGAGCAACCAATTAGGTTTACTGTATTGCTAGCGACTTTAAGTATTTGGTCTTTGTTTATTAATACCCTGCAATCGGAATTATATTAGATGCCTTTTCTTTATGAAGTGCATTAGGTCTGTTTTAGTAGGCGTCAATATTTTATTATCCTACATGCTACCTGTGTACTGTCACATATGAATGATAGCTATGAACTTGTCTGTCATTGGGTCGAGGCCACCGCTAGTAAATGACTCTTCTGTTCTAGTTCACTCAGAAGGTCATACCTTAGGCACCATAATAGTATATTATGATATAAGTGTATACGAGGGCCTTTAAAGCACGCGCGACATATTTCAAAACACGACGCGCAGCGGAGTGTTTTGTAAGTCGCAAGGGCTTTAAAGGCCTCTTATACACGCATATCATACGCTATTTTTTATTACGAATGCATCATAATCTCAAAAATGTTTTAAATATTAAACTTAAGGGATATATTGACGAATATATTAATCTGTCACATTTGACATGATCAAATGTTTCTATAGCAACCTTTAAAAAAGTAGGCGCATCATAAACATCATTTTAAGCCCGCTGCAGCGTGCGATAATCGTTGATTATGATGCAGGCGTAATAAAAAAAAATTAAAGATATCTGCAATATTAAATTCCTCCCTCTTTATTCAACGTCACTAACAAGTGTGAAGAATTTTTATTTCCACTTGCTCCAGAAATATATCCAAATATCTCGAACGCACCCCTTTCTAAGATACTCTACCCTAAAATAAAAAAGACCTATTGGAAGAGTGTATACCTATTTGAGTATGTTGCGGCGAATTTCTGAACGTATGGAGTTGACAAATTACAGCAGGTTCCAACATAGAGAAGAAATAACCGCTTCTAAAAGTGTCGAAAGGAGTGCGGCAATTTAAATTTTGGACCGGAAATTGGAATGGGTTTTAAAAGATAGTGCGGTTTGTTTTTATTTTGCTTCCAGTTAAATTCTAACGATTGCAAATAATGTCGCCTTAATATAATATAAAATATAGGAGATTTGCTTCTATTGCCTAGCAAATATAAACTTGGGCAAGCCTATTGAATGGACATAGTTAGTTCTTTGATGCATGATCTTGAATTCAAACAAAATTGACAATGAAAACTCTATAGGTTTTTTTGGCATCAAGGTAGAAACCGCGGAATATTTGTGATGTTACCGCTTAATTATAACATGCATAAAAATAAAATATTTGCTTAAAGTCACCACCCTCTATACTCTTTAAATCATTAATTTTGGATACTGTGTGGGATTTACCTACAGCCAATAATGAAATTACTTCTAGAGGAAAAATATATACATAGCTTTAAAATCTGAATAATTCCAGCTAAACAAATTGATAGGAACATAGACTTTTTCATTTTTAAAACATCTATGGATAGGAAGTACTCCGGAATTTAAACATTATTTATGTTATTTGCGTGTGCGATTCGAACTAATTTAAAAAAAAGTTTTTTTTCAAACTTTTTCACTCTATTGAAATTACTAAATTACGTCCGTGCAGTATTTCTTTTGCTGCTTTAAAAAGTTTCCAGTTTGCCTAAAGTTTACGTAGTATGATATTTTTCAAACTTTAATGATATAATATAATGTGTATTAGTTAAGAAGGGAACAAAACAACCAATTTTAAAACATCTTTACGTGTACATGTGGCAGAGCAGAATTTCCATTTTTGCCATCGTTTCAATATTTTCAATAAAACAAACTGGAGATGCACGCGACAAGAGCCCAACAAATGTCTGGCACGGACAGGAAATTGAAAAATGCAAAATGTCAAATAAAACTAAACTTAAGCTGATTTTTCTCTGAGGTTTACATATAATATTTGGTTTTGAATAATATAATATTCGATTTGGAATAATACTAGAATTTTGGAGTTACATTCCTTAACTTAAATGTAGTCACAAAGTTTTGGTAATTTACCTTCAGAACTCAGAACTGACCGCTACGATCTATAGGATCAATATTTTATTGATCCAATCATAATTAATGATTAGCATTGGATTCTGCTTTGTAGTCCCTAATTAGTTTCTTAGTATCTTTTCAGATCGACCCAATATATGAGAAATCTCCTTAAGAACAACTTATTAATTTTTTGCTTTCAGAAGAACTATTTTCATTATTTGACATATGGACCTTCTTAGTATAAATGTTTTTCTCTAGCCATCACCGAAACGATTCTCTGTACTTGTACAAGCAAGCGATATTCCGACTTTGAATTGAGATATTGTACCGTATGAGTAAGTTTCCTATAGATTAATGTACGTGTCTGTTTGCTAAGAACATCGAGAAAAAGAAGACATTAATATATTATTAACAGAGTTGGAAAGTGTTTAATTTCTGTGGAGAGATAGAATTGAAAGCTTTCATCGAAGTTTGTATGCAATTTTATTTACAACCATTCATATTGTCACGTTTGTACAGACGTACTGTCCCGACCTGTCAGATATCTCGTGACGTTATGTCAGGTGAGAACAGATGATAAACAATGCACTTTAGTTAAAAACAATAATAATGTCTATTGGCCAAAGACTAGATAAATTTACACAGGACCAGATTGCTATGGTGCGCATGTTTTTACGATTGAGGTATACTTTTGAACAGAATATTTATTAATATTATTATTAATTGAAAGACATTTGGAAACAGATTCCCTATGATAACCAAAGGCCGCTGCCGGGTCTAATATGAATTCCTCCGTGTCCCCAATATACTCGCTAGAAGTCAGCCGGGGACTCTGGGTTAAAGTTCTATATTCCTCTAATCTATCTCGATTTAGTTCAAGCACCAATAGCTCACTCGGGGGCTTTTGGTGTGCGGTTGCCGTCGACTGAAGGCTGGTTTTCAGATGACGATCGTGCACCGAATGTGCCCTTACCGTGCCATTTTTAACTTACATCAAAAATTTTATCTTTCATATGAAACGCACTGAAGCCCATATAGGGACTGGGCTACGACCATCTTGTGACGGTCGGAGGACGATCATAACACAGCATGGCTCGTATATGAAGATCACCCTTTAGGGGCTCGGAAAGTAATTTTGACTTCTTCTACGTCTTAATGTATTATAACAATATTAATGTCTATAATATTTATATCACTGGATGCCAAGTTGTTATCAAGTCAACTACTCGCTAGTTAAAAAGAGTTCCCAGACCACGCCCAACCCGTAAACTGATCTCACTGTCATGTCAGTCCGGGAGAACGAAGGTGGGTCCACCAAAACCTTCCACGCTATCCAAGGGAAATTGTAGATAGCAACCACCACAGAACATCTGTCAGCAGCTGGCTTAATTCAATACAACACAAGGTCAGTGGGCAATAAATTTGCCTCGGATAGGAAATTTAAAACACCCTATAGATGTATAGGAGATCCAACTGATTCTAAAAGTCACCCTGCATATGGGGACTACAAAATTAACTCAAAAGTTCAAATTAAATTAAAACAAAACTTCGGCTTACTTTCTACCTTAGGAGGCCGACGCATTATTAATCAAATGCTTTGATTAACTTTTGAGTTATTCGGCTTTTTGTATGTCAATGTACAAAATTTAAATTTTAACTTAAATCCTTATAAGAAGTCTTTACAAAGTGCCAGAAGGCTTAGCACGGGGGAGGAATGTCAAAAAGTAGTTGTCAGTAGTTGTCACACAAATTATCTACGATCCTAACCTAATTCCATCTCCTAATATGGCTAAGCCTTATACAAAAATCAGTAATTCGAATGATTACTAATTTGAACAATTGTGACACCCTGTATAGTTCAAATCAAATTCTGATAAATCCCTATGTCAAGTGATAGCTTAAAATGTCCCCAATTTACTGGATAAGCCTTATACATACGGAAGTTGCACATGGAGGGCTTTAAAAAATCCTTGTTTCTCGGTGCTCTTTGGGGCACTTGTGTTATATGCCAATCCCTGGCAACTTTTCAGATGCTGCTCGGCAGTTTTCTGACGAAGTTTTGTGTAAGCCAGGGGTGTCAGGGGGACAGTTTGGAGATTAAAGTGTGATTAGTGTATTTTAGACCAAACTACTCCCCGGACACGGCCCTCAGTTTAGAGACCGTGCTGGTTTTGTATGGTATCCGAACTAGTGATAAATAGCCTTTGATTCTTCTTTTGAGATAACTCCAGTAGCAACAGTATAACTTCGCTACCTCCCGTACGCACTTGGCTAACTTATCACTCTTTGAACGCGCCCGAATTCTTTAGGTTAAGCTTATTTTCTTTTTTCGGCTCCTATGCCTTTTCACTGTTCAACCGTAGACCGAGTAGAAAAAGTATGAGGGACTCAGGGGGCTCTCTAGTTCTCGAAACCGCACTAGCCATCGACGGCTCTTTACTCTCGCCCAATGTTTAACTACGAATAGCATGAAGTACCAGAGAGGCACGTACGAGAATGGGGGGAAACCAAACAAGTAGACTGACTCAAGGTGCTGGCTATTAACCATATTCGCGGGGTGTTGCTGTAGGGTGCGCACTACAGTTGAAGGTCTCGGATAATCGTTGGCACTCGGCCGCTTGACAAGGCCTCTTCAAGTGCTTAACTTGTATCTTCAACAACTTTTTTCTCCTAAAGTCCTGAAGTTCCAAAAACTCTGAAAAACTCCATAAATTCGGCAAAAGGCTGATACGGTACCATTTGAGAATGCTGGTCTTACAATGCCTTCTCCTTCGCTTCGGGGCTTCTTTGGCTCATCCGTAAGCTCTCTAGAGCCCTTCCTTTTTCGAGATGACGAAAATTGGCGATGAATTGGTAGTCCCGTTAGGATTCCTGAAGATCAACGATTGCGTTTTTCGACTGGCCCAAAGTGATTTTTTGCTTCTTGCCTTTCCGGGATCTGAACTGATTTTAATTCTAGCGACGTGCTTTGGGGCTGGATATTCCCACCCGACCGTGCACAACCAATCGAAGGCGTTAATTTTCGCGCGATGTAAAGTCGGTTGGGATATCGTCGAATGAGAATTCCAAACCGTCGATTCTAGAATCATGGATCGTTAAACTACCGCATGCCTTACACATTCTTTCGCGGCTTACATTTTTATCCAGTGGCGTGCTTAAATGCTATTAAGCCGTTTTTACAACAAACTATTATATATACTACTTTGAAATCACCTTTGTTAGAACTTTGACAAATTTATCGTAGATTCGAAAATTTACTATTTTAGGTGGGTAGACAGGGTTAACACATGCGTGCTGTGAAATTCGGATTAGGACCTTACGCACATGTGTGCTTGCACTGATTGTGTGAAAGATAAACTCTGCTGAACTGATGGTTCGCTTGAATATTTATATACTAAAATTTGCTGGTATTTGGTTTATAATCGCTTGCGTTGATTGCTTGCATTATTTATAATTTGTCTTGAATATTTACATAATATTTTTTAAGTTCAACTTTAAACTTTGGACAGGGTGATATTTACTTAATAGTTTATGTATTTTAGTAGATAAGACATTCCCTCTCCTCTCCCCGATAACGTTGGACACCAACGTTTGTCAAAACCACTATGTAATCTAGAATATATATCGCATTTCACATTATCTTACTATAACTACACAATACGTCATATCATCAGTGATTGTGTTATTTTCCGATTTCAATCTGATCCTTTGAAACTCGATTTTCAAACATCTACTGCAGTCTACGTCTTAGCATGGTTGAACACGGCCTTACTCTGTTTGACGAGATCATACGTGAATACCTGCTGTAGAGACTAGTGTGAACTTTTACTGGTGCTTGGTATATTTATGCAAGAAAAAGAAACTTATTTGTTTAAAAATCATATACAATAGTTATCTCTACAATAAACAAAATACTTTATACCATAAAATCAGTTCCTTAATGCTTATTTATTTTGATACTATAAAAGTTTATTTAGTTTCTTTGCTTACAACTTATTTACAAATACGGACCTGCCTAAGCAAATAATATTTAGTTAGTAGCCCTTTATCGGATTCAGTTACACTTGTTGACATATAGAAAATTGTCTGACTTGCTGACCTACTTCAACATGCTGACTTTTTTTTATAGAAATGAAATATCTTGGCAACTGTCTCCATTTCATATGCCTAAGAATCTTATTATTTTTTGCATTAATGCTTTGCAATACCGTCTGGTTTTACTTTTAGTTTTTTTGCATGTTTTAATAATTATTATTTCTATCACTCCTTCTAGATTTGCCCTTTTCTAAAAAAATATATATTCAAATTATATTCTAATTGTTATAGTTGACGTAAATTAGGTTACTGTTCGTTGACAGCTCTCATTTTTTATTGTGTGGCAATTATTAGTGCTATCATATCCTGTTCTGCAAGGCTAGACATTCTTCTAGGTGAGATATTGCTGCGATATGAGGGCAATCTACAGCACTTGTGTCGAGGAAAATTGTATTATTCCTATTCTTGGACACATTTATCTTTTTCATAGAATTAGGGAATATAATCTAACTTGGCAATAGATGATAATGAATGGCATACCGGTTACTGTCTGGACCATAAAAATGTAAAGTAACATGAATTTTTAAAATTGCTGATATTACTGTGCTTTCGCCTGCATATATGTGTTGTACCATAGTGTCAATTGCAATTATTGAAACATTGCTATTGAAATAAAAAGTAAAAAATAAAGGCAATATAAAAATAAACTTTTTAGAGGATAATTTTAGGAAGAAAATTTTTTATTGAATACGACAAATCGTTACCGGCCGTCACAATTTTGAAAGCTTTCAAATGTCTGCTACAGGATACTGCCTATAATCAAGTTATATATACCAATTGGTTATGTAACAGCGACGATCCTAGTTTTCTTCTTAATCTTCAATCAACAGGTTTTATTAGAATTTTAAAATAAAAACATCGCTTTACAAGAACTCCTTTGTCTGGTGCACTGCAACACTGTGAAACTCACTCCCAGGACATCTGTTTCCCACTAATTACAACCTACAACTATTCAAGAACCGTGTCAATCAACATCTTCGCACACACACCGTTCGTCAAGCGCCATAGGATCTCCCTTTAGTGTTTGTGCCACTGCCAAAAACATAAAAAAAAGTCTATATGGTGAATGCTGAGAAAGGGGCGGCTGATAGCTTAGGGCCTAGGGCGGCCGAGACTGCAAAACCGCCACTGTGTTTACTTATGTATTACTTATATTATGTTATTTTTATATGCACATTACTGTTAGTAAATTATTTTTCCTTGTGAATATGTTGATTTTCTGCTTCCTCTTTATTTTAGCATAATTTACCTGAAGTTAGAGTGAGACGCAACTTTATATAGAGTTGTATTAAGATGGTACCCTGGCGCCATCCCCATAAGAGGTAGTAAAAATACAATTCTGCCAAGAAGCAATTTTTTTAAGTACATAAAATGATATTCCTAGAAGCATGATTCATTATAAACTTTGCAATTTTCAAGGATGTGAGTCCTGAAGTTCCAAAAACTCGATAAATTCGGTAGAAGGCTGATACGGTACCATTTGAGAATGCTGCATGGTCTTACAATGCCTTCTCCTTCGCTTCGGGGCTTCTTTGGCTCATCCGTAAGCTCTCTAGAGCCCTTCCTTTTTCGAGATGACCAAAATTTGTCTGTCCCTAGTTGCCAAAAATGTCGGAATATCTCATAAATTCCTCAGAGATATGGGGCTAGGGATTAAATGGATGAATTGGTAGTCCCGTTAGGATTCCTGAAGATCAACGATTGCGTTTTTCGGCTGGCCCAAAGTGATTTTTTTGCTTCTTGCCTTTCCGGGATCTGAACTGAACTAATTTTAATTTTAATTCTAGCGACGTGCTTTGGGGCTGGATATTCCCACCCGACCGTGCACAACCAATCGAAGGCGTTAATTTTCGCGCGATGTAAAGTCGGTTGGGCTATCGTCGAGTATATGATATGACTCTTCGAATAATCGCTATACGTTCGGGAGGACACATCCAGGAATACCAGCATTGTCAATGAAAGTATGCCAGGGAATATCAAGTATTTCATTTATTAGAAAATGTTTCTTTGTTTTGTATGTTGGATTTAGCGATGGATGTTCTGAACATGTCGTCTGTTTACTTACTAGACATATTTTTGATAATTCCCACGTATTACGATTCCTAATTACCAAAGCAATTACCCTTACATGTATATTGCATACTGGATATCATATATGTTTGTTTAATACGGAAATTTATGAAGCAAACTAATAATCTTTTAGAATTAATTTCTAAAATTTGCTGGGGATTGTCGAGCCCAGTTTCCAACTCATTTTCACTTAATTGGAATTTTTACATAGCAACAGTAAATATTACAAAAAAACGTCAACAGATTCCAAAAACTGATATCCTGAAATAATGACCGTAAACGCGAGCATAACGTCCCTAGAGTCAGTCGAATTTTTATTGTCTATAACAAATATGCATTCCTATTATCGATTTTTATTTAGCTATAAACACGCATTGACAAATTTGGTTTTAAACCTCCCAAAATGCGATTCTGCGTCGCTATCGAGATAGCGCTGTTTGAATAAATTAGTGATTTTGTCATGCATTTTATCGTTACAATGTTTTATTTTCAATTGCAGTTGTGCCTAAAACTGCTATGTTTTTTATTTCGCAAGAATCGGAATTACCAAAAAAATCAGCATAGCTATATTTATAAATGTGATTTAGAGAAATGACTAGAGGAAATGTGTGACCTAATTGTTTTAATTGCACCGCATAAAACTAAAATTCAAAAATGAGCTTATATTATACACAATAAAACTGATGTGACTTTAACACAAAATTATAAGCCTGTGGCTATTATCTAAAATATTCAGTATTATTTTTGAAGTGCAAACTTCTTTAGGCGCGTTCAGCACATTTTTTTCTGGTTTACCGAATAAGACTAAGCTGTCAGGCATTAATGCTCAAAGCTGTTCTTTTAATTTTATTTGGCTTTTAATAAAAGTTTAACTTCTGCAGTAAGCTATTATTTTGTTTGTCTTTTTATTGATAATTTTTTCGGTATCCTCACTTAATACATTTAGCCAAATGCCCATAAATTTATTTGCCCATAGGACTTTACGTTATAGTTTAATCTATATTTCTCGCTTGTCGTTATGCAATTTATATAATTTTTGGGTCATTCTTAAAATAATGTGCAGGTATGAATATGTTTTTAAGTATGTTTTTATTTTTATAGGTTTTTTTGGTACAAATTCTTTCATTTTGTATGCACGACTAAGGTCCTAAAAAATATTTCTGAGATTTTTAATCAAAAGAAAAATACTAGGTCTACAAGAAAGACATTTTGATCTACGGAAGTGACTGTGGTTAAAAAAGTAAGAAAAACCAAAGAACATGTATTCCTAAATTACTAAATATGTAATGAATCGAGTTTATATAAGCCACCAAAGAAAAAAAAACATAATTATTTGTCTTGAAATGTTTCATTTAAATTAAGTGGAATCCACAGTAGTGGCAAACATGTCCACGGAAAGGACAAAAACTAAAAAATAAGTAATTATAGCGCTATTACAAAACATAGCTATAATTTAATTTAAAAGAAATGTTTATTGCCTAATAATTCTTGAGAACTAAAAATATACTGCTGTCGATTCTTTACAGTTGACATATTTAAAATGGTTATTATGTCAGAAGGACCAATATAAGAAATGTCCTCGTGCTCTGGAGATATAAATTTATTATCAGTGCACCTTTTCAAAAACTTCATAATGATATCAACTTTCTTTCTGTGCCATACAAAGCCGATGAAATACTTTTCTACAGTATTTTTTAAGCCTGACACCCTACCTACTACTTAGTTATCAAGGATAATATTATTATCCTTGCGAAGCTACTATTGATTTTAATAGTATCTTTATTAACATTTCTTTTTGCAGTGGGTCTTCATCTTCATTTTAATTTTCTGAACTTGATGTGTACACTTCTTCAACTACTGTTTGTGGAACCTCTAAAATAAATGTTAATACCTTCTAGAAAGATGATAAAATTCAATAATTTTTATCAAAAATTAAATGCATGATTTATATTTATCATATAAGGATACAGATTAGCTCCCCAACAGTTATAACACCAATTTCGCAATGCTTGCATTTTTCTCCTGTATGACATTGAAAACAACTCAGTCGTCTTGCTCGCAGTTCGGATTTTCTAGTTGCTGATCAAGATAGTTGGTAGATGTTAAAAGTTCCTTTTTAAATTTTCAATATACTTCTTCATTAGATCAAAATTTTTGTTCATTTTCAAGATATTAATTTCCTTTTTCTTTATTCGCTTTAAACGATTTATCGAAGTTAGTCATGTATTTTCCTTGAGAGACAAGTGCGTCTGCTGTCTTTCTTACACACCTCCAATACCATCCCACTGGCGGTATAATTCCAATAAAATGTCTACACATTAAGACCATGCGCGATATAATTCATAGCCGGTTAAAACAACAAGAGTTTAGTGCTCCTACTAAATTTTCGATGTGAAACCGTGCATGCGCAATGGCGAAACAAGAATAATAGTTATTATTATGGCTTTGCATGGCCCTCCGCGCCCTTCGCTCGCTACGGGGGCGCAATCAACAAGAACTAACCAAAACTAACCCAACGCTAACCCAAAATTAAGAAAAAAAGAAAATTAATAAAAAACAAACATAACTTTAAAAAAAGGTAAACAAAACATCTGTCGCCACCGACAGGATTCGAACCCGTAGCGCAGAAATGACAAGCAGAACCTCTACCTACTACTACACCACTCTACACCACCCCTACCTACTGAATGGATTTTACTAGAACGTAAGCACATGGATAATTCCTATACATTCGGCCATAAAACGCATGCACGGTTTCGCATCGAAAATTTAGTAGCAGCCCTAGACGCTTGTGTTGAAACTGGGTTTTATATTTTTATTGCGTTGACCACTTAGCCAATAGGCAGTTTTTAAATCTTAACTTTGTTCAAAATGGGTTTAAGGTGGGCACATAAGAGCCAGCGGATCATGTTTAGGAATTTCGGATAAGATATAAAAATAATGGTGGCCACTACAGCATGAAGAGAAATTTGCTATTTGGATCCTCCGAAATGTATCGATTGTACCTCTTTGCCATATTTACATTCATAGTTTTCACTTAAATCCATGCGTATGAAGATTTCTTCGCTGCTATGATTCTGTTTTATGTTAGTGACGGCCTTCTGCTGATGCGAAGCAGTTAAACAGTGCTTCATGTAAGGTCCAATGGGGTTATTTAGTTCTTTCATCACTTCAAGTTTTGTGCATACTATGCTATCAATTTGTTTTCTCTCTGGCAAATCCTAATACAACTATTCCAAATTTAATACCTTCTTGCTTGATATAATTCCATATTTCAATAACGTCTTTATGGTTACATATATTGTCAGTCACAAACATAACATACGCATAGAAAGATTTAACACCTTTTTGAAAATATCCTAAAATGAGAGCTTGATCATCAATAAATCTACTACTTTACGGTAGGCTTTTTGATAATGGCAGAATAAATCCAACGATTTTATTGGCCGTTCTTTGATATCCAGACAACTTTCCGCAAGATTTTCATTACCAAGCAATCTTTAAAGCCTTCAAAATCGAATTAGCCCCCTTACTTAATTTGAAATATTATAACAAAATCGCATGTCGACAATAATTATCAGATTTCATACACCTCTACTAGACACGACTGACTTTTAATTTTTTTTTAACCACCACCACAAGTAACTATGTCACACAAATTCACAACTCGATTCATACGAATTTTGATTTTCTTCCACAACAGATGAAGGCAATGTTGCCCAAACTGGTCGGCAAGTTGTTCCCGAGATATTCGACTTCACCGCGTTCAAGACTGTGGTAATATGCGCCAGAGATATTCAGTAGTAATATAACAAGTGCAATGGAAATTACCGATAAATTTCGTTAAATATGCATCAATGCAGGTTAAGTTGAAAAAACTCACGAGTGCACGTTAGGGCCCGAGTGGTTTATCAGTTTAACTTGCATGAGTGAAGTTTTGGCTAAAGTTATAGGTAATTTTCATTGCAATAGTTATATTTTATCAGAAAATGTCATGAATCAATATAATTACCTCTTGTATACAGGGTGTCCCCATTTTAGTGTTTTAACAGCGCATTCTACATATAAAATAGCCTCTAGTTTCTTTAATAAACATATGTCGAAAAATGCACCCTAAAGGAGTTACAGCCCTTAACAGGTTTCCTCCTGAAGATGGTTTTGAATCCATATTTCCGAAACGGTTACAGCTATGCCTTTGAAATTCTGGTATTAGGATAATTTTAGCATGCGGATTATGTTTCTTAAATTAGAAAAATCAAATTTTAGCCAGAGCCGTGACATTTGGGGTGGTAAAAGCAACTAAACTGTCATAACATTTTTGTGAGTTTACTTTTAAATTTTTTTCTTTTAAAATATGAAAATATGGGTTTTTCTACGTAAAAAAGGTACTCTTGATTTGTATCGCTAAGATGCACCGTTTATGAGAAAATTGGTTTTGAACATATTTTGTCGCGTTATTGCAGATTTTGCAGATGATTTATATATAAATCACTTTTCTATGGTTTTAAACGAGAATGTCGCGATTCGGGAATGCTTCTGCGATGAAAATTGAGAGAAATATAGAAGAACAAAAAAAAAATTAAAAAGTCTATATGGAAACAATTTGAAGAGCTGCTTCCAGAGAGGTTACGTATTGGAAGAAAAAACATCCATAGAAAATCTGGCTGGAATTTTGATAGATTGAGCAAGTAATATGCGCAAAAAAAGATGGGCCATACTACAAAGAAAGTAATATAAAGACTATGTGGAATGTGGTTGCAAAACTAGTTCAAGAAAAATTTAGCCGTTCTTTTAGAGTTGCTATAGGTCCATTTGCAGATATACCTAAGGTTCAAGTCTACAAGAGATGTCAGGGACGCTGTTCGACGAAAATTACAGGTTGAGCCAGAAGACATTTTATGACGAAAATACACCAATTGGACTTCAGAAGAAATGTTCCCATGTTTTATCATTCGAATTGGCTTTTCGAGAAGGTGAAGCATGTAACTGTTTAATTGAATTTTTTGAAGAGGAAAACATCACAATGGATCACTAACAAATAGGATTGAATACAGCCCTATATTTCCGAAAACATGTCAAGGTGGGAATCGCAGTTTAACGGACAGCAAATGGCATATAAGGAACACTGCTAATGAAGACATCTGTCTTGTCAGGTAAATCAAACCTTTCTAACGTTTTCCAAAACTTTTTAATACAAAAATATTGTTTTTCTTACAGATTGTACAGAAAATTGATTTCAAAAGATAAAGGCAAACCGTCTTTTTCTCACTAGTAATCTGGATTGGCAAAAAATGGCGTATGATACAAAAACGGTCCGGTTTGTAGAAAATTGGAATTTGAACGAGTTCAATATTTCTTCAGTTTCAACATCGGCCTCAAGTAGCGTTGTTACCGGTCAAAGTTCATCGGGTGCTGTAAATAATTTTAATAATTGTGTTTATCATTGTCACAACTTTAATAACTAGTTTTAATACAATGAAATGATTTTTAATTTAATATCTATGTTGCTTAAATTAAAAACAAAAATAATTGTATGTGTACTATTTTTGGAAAATAAAATTTCAGTCAAAACTGTATGGATTTTGTGTGATTTTTAAAGATTGAACTTTAAGATATTTCCAAGTTAATTTTTTTATGCCTGATAATACTGCACATGTGAGAATTATCGATAATTTGCAGAAGTGCAGCATTATCGCATAATTTTGATATGATTGGATAAACACAACAATGACTAGCAGGTATGTCAATTTTGACAGATGAATTGAATTTTCAGACTAATTCCCCTAATATTTCGACTAATACTTCCAGTACCTTTCTAATACTTACTAATGCCTATAAATATCCAGCTAATAGCTATAATACACACTATTTCTTCCACTAATTCCTCTAATACCCCAGATGTGTACACCAATATACCCTCGCGGTTTACCCCTCGAATCCGGCATAGAAACAGGGATGAGATTATGCAACTTTTTGTTAATAAAACGACGCCAAACGAGGTTTAAACTAAATAACATTTAAACAAATTAATGACAATTTCTTGCAACAGTTCAATATATATGGCATTACATTTCGCTCATTTACATCGCTACAAAGAAATAAAACTTTATAATTTTTAATGCTTAACACGTTAACTGCCACGTGAATCAAGTGTGTCTCACAAGTGACATATTCATTTAGGCCATGTGAACCATACATGATTCACGTGCAACCTATTAGTTTTATCTCTGTAAAGTGTGGCAAGTATAACTGGAACAGCGGAAAGAATGCGGACAAAAAATTGGCGATGTTGTCGAGTAACTAATATTTTTTGAGAATTAATATTTATACCTATTATTTAGATAAACACATAATTTAATATACTCAATAACTCATTGAAAATAAAAAGTAATATCCAAACTTGGAACTTTACTATTACTTCAACTTTAATTCATAATTTATTTTACACATTATCAATTTAAATAAATTTGCGATATTTATATCTATTTGCCCGATATATCTGGCAACAGGTGCGTCAAGTTCCCCTCGTCCACGTGACAAAGTGCATCAAGGCGATTGGCTGCAAGCCATTTTTCCTCTCTTCGCTCCTCAAACGTCGCTGTTCCAAATAAGTTTGCCACACTTTAGCTCGCTGGCGATTCACACTGGCCATATAAACGCACGGTAGTTAAAAAAGCATGGCCTCATGAACAAATTAAGGTAGTTAGCCCACGTATTTTTCTTATCGGACGTTAAATATAGTTTATATATAAGTACATAATTTTGTTTTATATAGATTCTTAGCAACCTGCACAATTTTATAAACGTATTATGTACGATTTTGCATATTTTTTCTAAACAGCTTTTTCATTTTATTCGCTAGATAAAAATATTGTCAAGGTGGTGAAATGAAAGTAAATTTTTGATCTGGCTATAGTTCATAGTTCACGAACTAGTTTATGCATGAAGTGCACAATTACGCTAAATCGGAGCAACCTGTAAAGTGCGTTCAATTTATCTTGATAACATTTTGATTCGCTGTAACTTTTTTGTTTTTAAAGATATCAAGTTAAACAAAAAAGCAAAATGTAGGGTTGGTGCCAAATTTTTTTCTACGTTACATATAAAATAAAACACTAACGATTTTCTGACATATCAGCCTACTCTATATTTTTTAAATGGAACACCCTGTATATTACTACATTTTTGGAATCTCTAGAGAAGTCTAAACACATTTCGTGTATAATATCTTATACCTATCTTTCTTTAGGTGTTTACGAAATATTGACAGTTGAAAGTCGTGCATTTTGACATTTTGATAGGCTTTAAAATCTAAACCGCATGAGAGCAAAGAAAACGGTTTGCATATTCCTGTCTTAGGTTTTCATGAGCTATCAAATGACAGTAACTTTGAATTTAACCCACGAATAATATTGACCGGAACTTTTAAACCTCCAGTTAAATTGAAAGCCACTGTCATTCGATAGCTTATGAAAACCTAAGATAGAGATGTGCAAACCGTTTTCTTTGATCTCGTGCGGTTTAGAGCCTGTCAAAGTGCCCGACTTTCAACTGTCAATATTTCGTAAACAGCTAAAGATAGGTATAGGATATTATACACGAAATGTGTTTTGATTTCACTAGAGAGTCCAAAAATGTAGTAATATACAGGGTGTTCTATTTGAAAAATATATAAAGTAGGCTTTTATGTCAGAAAATTATTGGTATTTGTTTTATATGTAATCTAGAAAAAACTTGGCTACCAACCCTACATTTTGTTTTTTTGTTTACCTTGGTATCTTTAAAACTAAAAAAGGTACAGCGAATCAAAATGATATCAAGGTTCTGATCAAATCTGAAATAATGGATATATGTGGATAACGATCGACTTTTACGAAAAATAACCAGCAAAAAAAATGTTTTTGAGACTTACGCCTTTATGGTAGAATACGAACTGTTTATTGTCAAACGAAATGTTTTGCACTTTCTTATCTTCCACATAACCACAACCTGGAAAATACTCCCCACCAAACCGAAAATTTCATATATCTAGATAAATACTAAATAACTAAGATAAGAAGATGCAAATCGTTTCGCGCTTAGTTAAACAGATCAAATTCGGAAGGCTATTCGACATGCTACATGAAATTTATCTAGAATTTTTAGAAGAATTCGAAAATCGGAAAATATGTCCCGCTCTTTTGAGACCTTTTATATTGAAATATAATTCAATTATATTGTCAAACTGAAATCAACATGGCTAAATGATGAAATGGTTGTAAGACTAATAAAAAAATTAAAAACATGTTATTTCTATAAAATGTGTATACATATGAAGGGTACAGGGGAAAAATGATCTAAGCGCCATTTCCATAGGAAACTTTTTTATTATTGACGTCACAGAAAATTTTATTCTTGATAAAAGTTGGTGTTTGAAAAAAAACTAATTTTGACAATGCTAAATTAAAGATAAGTTATACAGGGTACTCAATAAATACAAAAATGATGGTTAAAAAATCTAAAACTTTGGAATATCGGAAAACCTTCTACAGAAAAATAAAGCTCGTATTAAGATAAAAAGAAAAATTAAATACCATTTTTTCCAAAAGTGCACCGCACTGTAGAAGCTTTTCCGATATTCCTAAGTTTTTGTTTTTTTAACCACCATTTTTGTATTTTTTAAGTACCCTGTAATACTTAGTCTTAATTTAACATTGTCAAAATTAGTTTTTTTCCAAGCACCAACTTTTATCAAGAATAAAATTTTCTGTGAAATCAATAATAAAAGTTTCTTATGGAAATCGCGCTTAGATCGTTTTTCCCCTGTACCCTTCGTATATATTTAATGAATGTTTCCATTTTATTGATTTTTGATTATTTTTGGGCACTTTAAATTTTGTAACCTATTATGATACGTTTTAGTGCTTTTAGTTAGTTTGGGTTAGTTCAATCAGCTTTCGTTTAGTTTTAATTTATTTTAGTCATTTGAACCCGGTTCCGATACATTACAACCAATTTTAATGTTTTTGGTTAGTTTTGGTTAGCCGCCAAAATTGGGTCGTTCAATCAACTATCGATTACTTTCGGTTCCGATACGTTATTACCAATTTTAGTGTTTAGGATAGTCGCCAAAATTGAATTAATCTGGGTTAGTTTTCTTAATATTATTTTTAAGATATTCCGATACGTTTTAGCCCGTTTTGGTACTTTTAGTTACTTTTGGTTTGTTTTGGTTAGTCTTTCAATCAAATTGTGGTTACTTTCAATTTATTTTAGTTATTGAATTAATTCAAGTTAGTCGTCAAAATTCGCTTAATTTTGGTTAGTTTCAACTTATTTTAATATTTTTAATCTGTTACGATACGTTTTAGCCCTTTTGATGCTGTTGGTTAGTTTTGGTTAGTCGTTCAATCGACTTTCGGTTAATTTCAGTTAGTTTTAATTTAGTTTAGTAATTTGAATCGGTTCGGATACGTTATAACCAATTTAAACGTTTTTAATTAATTTAGGTTAGTCGCCAAAATTGGGTTAATTTGGGTTGGTTTCAACTTACTTTAATAATTTTAATCTGCTACGATATGTTTTAGCCCTTTTGGTGCTTTTGGTTACTTTTGGTTAGTCGTTCAATCGACTTTCGGTTAATTTCAGTTAGTTTTAATTTATTTAAATCATATGAACCGGTTCCGATACGTTATAACCAATTTTAAAGTTTTTGATTATTTTCGGTTAGTCGCCAAAATTGGGCTAATTTGGGTTAGTTTTAACTTACTTTCGTTCAATCAACTTTCGGTTAATTTCAGTTAATTTTAATTTATTTTAGTCATTGGAACCGGTTCCGATACGTTATAACCATTTTTAATGTCTTTGGTTACTTGCCAATATTCGGTTAATTTGGGTTAGTTTTAATTTACTTTAACATTTTTAATCTGTTCCGATACGTTTTAGTCCGTTTTTGTGCTATTAGTTACTTTTGGTTTATCATTCAATCAACTTTCGGTTACTTTCCATTAGTTCCAATTTATTTTAGTCATTTGAATCGGTTCCTATACGTTATAAGCAAATTTAATATTTTTGGTTAGTCGCTTAAATTTCTTTCGTTTTGGTTAGTTTTAACTTACTTTAATTTTTGTAACCTATTACGATAGGTACGTTTTAGCCTGTTTTGGAGCTTGTGGTTACTTTTGGCTAGCTTTGGTTAGTCGTTCAATTAACTTTGGGTTGGTTTCAGTTAGTTCCAATTTATTTTAGTCATTTAAACCGATTCCGATACCTTATGATCAAATTTAAGTTTAAATAAACAAACTAACTAGCTGCTTAATTCTGCCGTTCTTTTCCCATTTTAACACATAAACATTAACTTATTTATATAACATACAAACAAAACAATATATACGCATAACGTCTATTTACCCAAACAACGAATCTTTTTCTATTTTAATTCCTATGAAAATTTATAGCACTCCGGCCCAGGTAAGCGCGTATGATTGGCATCGAGTTCCAACTGCGTGGTGTCCTCCCTTCACTGAGCTTCACGGAGAAAATTTGATTCCGTACCCCACTAAACGAGCCGAGTGTCGCGGCTATAGTTTTCTTTAGGCTATGGTAGGGGTATGCCTGACCGCGTACAAAACGGTTTTACCAAGTTGCCAGTGCTACAAACATCGTTGGGGTTTCTCACACCCCACCTACCTAATGCCGGGTTAATGAAACAAAAATAGGCTGTAAAATTAAAAATTTTCCAATATTAAATTATTATTTATTACAATCGCCCAAGTTATTGTAGGACCAGGAGTATAGTCAAGCTTACATAAAGTTATTTTATCTATTGAGATAACCCACATCTTTAAAATACTATTTCATTAGACCTGATACATTAATTTTTGAGACACCCTATATATGTGTATATTTTGAGACACCCCTTATACATGTAAAAGATAAAAACAAGTCATAAATTGAAGTCGAGTTTTTGCGAGGGTTTTTGGAGGAGATCCGATAGGTATTGCTAGAGAACGAAAAATAGAGAGTCAGAAACCAGCGGGGTGTACGGTTTGTTTTGGTGAATTGTTTTGCTTCTGTGTTGCAATATTATGTCATTACAAGTCGGTAAAATGAAACTTATAATATTGTTATTAACATAATTTGTACCATTATATATTTTATACTCATTGATAATTCATAATTGATGGTATTAACTTGTATATATATTTTGATATTGTTATACACCTTATTTGCACAAATATTTCATTTATTCTCATTGATAATTCGTATTTGATGGCATAACGTGTATATATATTTTGATATGGTTATTAACATAATTTGCATAAATATTTCTCCTATTTGCATTGATAATTCATATTCGATGGCATAACCTGTGTATATGTTTTGATATTGTATTAACATAATTTGCATAAACATTTCTCCTATTTTCATTGATAATTCATATTCGATAGTATAACATGTGTATATATTTTGATATTGTTATTAACATAATTCGCATAAATATTTCTTCTCTTTTCATTGATAATTAATATTTGATTGCATAACATATGGATATATTTTGATATTGTTATTAACATAATTTGCATAAATATTTCTTCTAATCTCATTGATAAGTAATATTTGATGGCCTAACATGTGTATACATTTTCATATTGTTATTAACATAATTTACCTAAATATTTCTTCTAATCTCATTGATAATTAATATTTGATGGCCTAACATGTGTATACATTTTCATATTGTTATTAACATAATTTGCATAAATATTTCTTCTAATCTCATTGATAAGTAATATTTGATGGACTAGCATGTGTATACATTTTCATAAAGTTATTAACATAATTTGCATAAATATTTCTACTAATCTCATTGATAATTAATATTTGATGGCCTAACATGTGTCTACATTTTCATATTGTTATTAACATAATTTACATAAATATTTCTTTCTCATTGATAATTGATATTTGATGGCATAACATGTGTATATATTTTGATATTGTTATTATCATTATTTGCATAATTATTTCTTTATCTTCATGGATAATTTATATTTGATGGCATAACCTGTGTATATATTTGATATAGTTATTAACATTATTTGCATAAATATTTCTTTATCTTCATGGATAATTTATATTTGATGGCATAACATGTGTATATATATATGTGATATTGTTATTAACATTATTTGCATAAATATTTCTTTATCTTCATGGATAATTCCTATTTGATGGCATAACCTGTGTATATATTTAATGAAATCGTGTTATGCTGTGATCAATACTGCTTTAAGTGAAAACATAAAATGTATTATTTGCTGTCTTTTCGTGCTAGGGTTTTAATATTAGAATGAGTGAGAGAGTACACAAGGGCCTTGATGAATCTATACTAACCATTTCCTACCCTGACGGGAGAATATCCTAGTAATAAATATAATGATCATTCTAGAGATAAGTTTAAAACTATACTATGGTATTGTCCCATATTTGCAACTAAATAGCTGGGTAGCCTCCGTAATCCAGGACCTCAGTACCTACCAGCGGCGTCTGGTTAACTAACAAAAACCTCTTCAGTTTTAAATGTATTGTTGCAATTGTGGAACTGCGAATTGTGGTACGGGAGACAGTAATTTAATTAATTAAAATACTAATAGATTATACAGCATAATTCGGTTTAGGAATTTAGATCGAGGGTTTCTCTGCCGTACTCTTTCCCCTCGTGAATTCCAGGCTGAGTCCGGCACGTTTTTCTTTAATAAATTAGGCGTATTAGGAATCTGTGGTTTCATTTACATGATGCACCTTTCCCTCAAGTTTCCCTAAATGTGTTCCGTTGAAGCGCATAATGAGTGAGTAAAATTGTGCAAGATATAATAATAACACACCGTAGGTATTGGTCCTCTTTTTAATCCATTTCTTTTTTTATCTGATTTGACGATCATTGGCAAAATAAAGGCAAGGCACAATTTTACTTATCTGATTCAACTATTTTGAATCGACCCGGGTACGTTATACTACACTATACACCTTAACAATAAATCTTCAAAATAGTTTTTTATTACGCATGCACCATAATCAACGATTATCGCACGCTGCAGCGTGCTTAAAATGATGTTTATGATGCGCCTACTTTTTTTAAGGTTGCTATAGAAACATTTGATCCTGTCAAATGTGACAGATTAATATATTCGTCAATATATTCCTTAAGCTTAATATTTAAAATATTTTTGAGATTATAATGCATTTGTAATAAAAAAATATCGTATGATATACGTGTATAAAAGGCCTTTAAAACCCTTGCGACTTACAAAACACTCCGCTGCTCGTCGTGTTTTGAAATATGTCACGCGTGCTTTAAAGGCCCTCTTATACACTTATATCATAATATACTATTAAACACTGCTCAAAATTTTTAATACATGTAGACTTTCTACTTGCTCTATTACTTGGAAAAAAATTAATTCCTCCAATTTCTTATTTTTTTCTTCTTTGCTTTTACGAACAAACACATTTTTCTAAAAATAATTGGGGCAGTTTAGAAAAATAGTTGTTATGGCATTATCCTTCAATCGAGGCTTTTTTTATATGCTGTAATAATTTTACCTGATTTAGGAGCCCGTTCCGAATTATTCCAAATTATATTACCTGCAGGAAAATGTAACTCACACACTTTAGTGTTTTATTGGGTACTAACTCGTCCTGGGGAATCGCACGTAGCCACTTATTTTGCAAGGTATCACTTTTTGAGAAGCTAAAATAGGCATTTTTTGTTCTTTAGGATAGTTCCTACGGCAGCCTCTGAACAACATTGTTCACATAAATTTAAATGCATTAAAAGTACTAATTATAAAGAAATTCGCCGAAAATCAAGCAAAAATCGGACAATAGTATTCTTTCGAATAAGAACGTTAACCTAAAAATTATTTTCCCACTTTACGCTGCCGGTCGATGATAAATTATACCTGTGCGATATAAATGTTACTGTTAAATACACAAAAAAATAATTATAAACAAATTTACCGAAAATCAATATAAAAATTGAGCAAAAATATACTCCCCAATTCGAATGCTAAGCTGCTAACCTAAAAATTATTTTCCCATAATACCTATAAATACTCTGATACAACCGATAAGAAAATTTGTAGAAATATTTTTGGTCGTTATATTGACTTTCGGCAACTTATTCTGCTTATCACTAAGTAATTCAATTATTGGACCTTGCCAATTGATTATTTATTTCATTCGCTACTACTTTATCTTCGAAGACTTGAAACAATGCTCGTCCCACCAGATAAAACTTCCACAAAATTTGACTACAAATAATACAAAACAATAGCAAAACCAGGAATGATATGAATGCTAATAGTACAATTATACAAAGCTATATGAGGGAACATACATAACTCTCCTATTACCGGATTAAAATAGGAACGGAAAATTAAACCGCAGAAATGTCAGGAATAATTGAATGTGGGCAGACTACGTTTGGTAAATTAAATTACATATACCAGAACAAACAAATTCCCCTGAGACTAAAACGAAAAGTCTAAATATATAAAATAGAAGTAATAACATCTGCTAAAAGACATTTTGCTAAATTAAAAATATTCAAATTTGTTTCACTTTTATAACGACGATAATATTAGATTTAAATTTTTTGAACCTTATACACGTTCTATGAATTATTCATTATTTGGCTCTTAAAACTCATACATCAGGTACAAGTAAAATAATAAGAGCAACAGTAAATCTCCTTGATTTTGGGGCCAATCAAGTAGCAGTGTGTGATAAAAAAAAATAGCCACCAACCACCGTCAGCGATTTCCACTTCTGTGTGACCAGATGTAAAGGACAAACAAGTAGGCCCTTTAATTGCTTCCTTATTTTTTTATCGAACTTACCGTTAAGTGACCTTTAACCGATAATTATCTTTTATTGTCTATATTACCGTTTCTTATCACTACTGGATTAATTCATACAGAGTTTCTTCACTCTCGTATCTGATATTATCTCGATTACCGAATGCCTTGCTAATAGCATCATAATTGTTGGATTTAGCTTTTTTTATATTACGTACATTTACTTAAATGCTACACTCTTACTGTTGGTTATATAATTACTTACCGTATTTTTGTCGAACTTGCCGATAATTGACTGTAAGTCGTTTATTATCTTGTATCATATATACTACTGTTTCTTACCGTAGTTTGGTTCAGTAGTACTTACTTTCTTCATTATCATCGTACCTGATATTATCTCGGCCAGCGAATGTTTTGCTAACACAATACTAATTATCTGATTTATTCTTGTAATGCGTATACTCACTTAAATCCTACCCACTTATTGTAATTTGCTATAAGCCTAATGGCAGTAGAACATCTTATATAGCTACTACTATAGGTTTTTGTTCCTAAACAGGTTACAGAATTGAGCTCACTTCGATTTTCACTGACCGTATCTTTTCTTCGCAGACTAAATCATTTGATTTACTACGTTGTGTTATTTGTCAAATGATATTATCGTTGCCATGGGATTAATTTGTAAATGGTTTATTTAGAAGATTGATCTTTATTAAGGGCGTTCTGTGATTGTCTGTTACTTAGTCAGAACCTTACACATTCAGGTTTCAGTTAGGCCGTATTGATGATTGAAAATTTAAGATCGAGGGTTAATGATTTTATAATTTGGGTGATTTCATTGAATCTTTTAATTATTTCAAGTATTTTAATGCTATAATCTCAATGAGATTTGAGACCTAATTAATGTTCCATTATGCCCGAAATGTCTCAGAATATATTTAATCTCTAAATAAATAGGTTAAGTAGGATCTTTGATGTTAATTTGGGATGTCAAAGTCAAAGTGAAGCTGAATTTAAAGAAGTTCCTTAAAAGTTTTTCAATATTTTTATTTTTCGTTCTAAATTTTACTACCCAAATTGTAATGCTAAAAAATTATTGATATATTCGTCCTAGAAAATTTAGTGGCGCCTTCGCCCAACTATCAACAACTATACGACCCACACCTATAAGCATGAACACCGCTGAGTAAACCAGGGATATAGACCTCTTGTTAAGGAACTGACCAATTGTGGAGTATTTTTAATATCCAAAAAATGAGTTTTGGAAATTAATCAATGAATCAGAGGTTGACGCCGCCTATGAGATTCCTGAAAACAATTACTTAGCAGAAAAACATAAATTTTCCTTGAAGAATTATGTCACTGCTGATGTAGAAAATGGAAGAATGATTATCTGACAAGTTGAGAAGGCAAAATGATTTGCTGATGCAGCTCTATACGATCGCAAATAAATCAAGATCCTGCAACGATTTGATAAGGAAATTCAACATAAAAACACAACAATATCAAATGAGCACTATGGAATTAAAAATTATTCACATACACGAACTAATATACTATCCGACACGGATTCAGTAGTAACAGATCAACTGAGTCTATGGATTTTCAATGTATTCAAATCGTGCACGAATAACTCGAAAAACAATTTAATTAGGCATTTTCTTTGGCACCATCAACTTCAGTTTTACCGAACAAAAATTGTACAACAGGAGAATTACTAGAAACAATCTTTCTCAAGTAATTTTTTATGAGGAAGAAGGATTCAAGGCAGAGTTAGAGACTACTTGTTAGGAAATACGGACTAAATATGGATACAGCTCACGGTAACTTGTTTTTATTAATAACGTTGACTTTCTGGGTCTTGGAATGACGATAAAGAGCGTCGATGACATACCGACGTAATCTCAACATCGGCCTCGCCGTAGGCCTACATACATTTACGAAATTCTATTAGAGCATGAACCAGTGATTCATGTCAAATACATTTCTCCTAAACGCTCCCAAAACTGTATTTGTTTACTCTTCTACAGAAATAATTCAAAGGCGTCAACAGGTTAGCAAAAAGTTCATTTAGTATACCAAATAACATTTCCGTGAGGTTAAAATATACGTATCAGAAACAATGACAAAAAAGTATTATAATTGCTCACTTTCAATCAACCAAATGGTTTTGATCAAGCATCCCTCTAAATAAGCATAAAAGGCAGAATTTTAATCGAAGGGATAAGAAAATGACGAAAATAACAATTGTCACAGAAAATGCACAATTGCTGTGGTTAGAAAGTGAATGAAGCAGTGAAAGTGAAAAAATAGACTGGGGCACTCGCGACCCAAATTTCCGAAGCGTATTAAAGAAAGAGGACGAATGAGAAGATGAAAAAATCGTTAATGCAAGAAGATCATCATTTCAAACTTTGAAGAAGAAGTTAAAGACATACTGATCTAACAATAAATGGTAGGATGCTATAGATGAAGAATAAATGAAAAGGTTTGATCTTATAGTAATTAATTTGTCATTAACAGTTATTATCAAATATCAAATACGACCAAGATTAATTTCTGTATCGTACATAAAAGCTAAGATCCTTTATAAAATATATTTATTACCCAGCTGGAAATACTTTCAAACATTAGAAATATGTATAATCTATCTGTCTTCAAAAAAAAATAATTTCATTGCCAATTATAGAGTCATTATTAATCCATAGTTAGTACAATAATAGATAAGCAAAATTCTGTAATCTTATACCAGTTTATGGCTTTATACTACAACTAACCACTGCGGTTTACGGTATTCCTCCATGCAAACTTGTTTGCAGATTTCCGTTGAGATATACAAAAATATGTTTTATTTTATAGCAGTGGCACACACACTAGCGGGAGATCCGAGATCCTCTGGTCCTCGATGAGCGGTGTGTGTGCGAAGATGTTGATTGACACGGTTCATGAATAGTTGTAGGTTGTAATTAATTGCCAGACAATAGAGTTCTTGTGAAGCGATGTTCTAGGTATTTCCAATTGTACGACAAACTGGTACGCTCTTGTAGTCTGACGTGACTGTCTGACAGGCGTTGCCAGAGGCTGGATGAGGCGGGCCAAATCCTGGGAACATCTGCCGTGAAAATATCTATAAAACAGGGACATCTTGGCCACATGTTTGCGGTGTTCCAGACTATCTAGATGCCGGGTCAAGTCCGGGTCGCCGACGAGACGCACAGCTCTCTTGTGAATGAAATCCACCACAGAAATAGGGTGTGCTTGGGTGCGCCACCCCAGATGTGTGAGCAATATTCTAAGCACGGTCTTATTTGCGCTTTGAAGAGCAAGAGCGGTGTATACCGTTTTTTGTTGCAAAATAGCGCATCAAGCATGTGGAAGGCTGATTTTGCGATTTCAACACGTGGTCATGCCAGGACATGTTGCTGTTGACCGAGACAGCCAGCAGTCCGATTGACGAAGAAGTCCGATTTGACGAAGATGAAGGAATGGTCGATCCTGCCATAATGATGTCAGGGCCGGCTGTATTGTCCCTCTTGTTAAACGAGGCTGCTTGGGCCTTTGCTGCATTGAACTGGACCAAATTTCTATCGCCCCATGTTTTAACTTTCTCCAGGTCTTGATTAATTGCTGTAATCTGCTCTTGTCTGCGGTTATAAGTCTCAGTCGCTAGTAAAAGTTTGTCTGATCTAAACCGGGAGACAAGAGTACTCCCATCTGCAAAACTCTAAACAGGATTACTCATTACGGTCAGCAGGTCGTTAATTTAGATTAGGAACAGAGTTGGTCAAAGTATTGCGTTTGGGGCACGCCTGCGTTAATGGTGATGTCCATCAACTGCAACGAGCAGAGATCGGTTCTTAAGGAAACTGGTAAGCCTGCTGCAGATAGAAGTCCCAATGACCGCAATTTATTGAGCAGTCCGCCATGCCAAACTCTGTCGAATGCCTTCGAAAAATCCAACGGAATCGCTCGAGACTCTCCGTAGTTCTCAACTGCCCTACTGCATATATGAGTCACATGAGCCAATATATCAACTGTCGATCTCGCTTTGCGAAGGCCGTATTGATTTTCGCTGATTATTCTGTTGTTTTCAAGGTACTTGAGTAGTTGCTGATTGACTATACGTTCCATGACTTTGGAGATTATTGGAAGCAAGACAATTGGGCGATAGTTTGAGGGCGTGGTTTTCTTGCCTTTTTTTGGAACAGGTTGCAATCGAGCGACTTTCCAAGAAGATGGGTAAATCCCTTTCCCGCGAGACAGAGAGAAAAGCCTGGAAAAATCGGGTGTTAGTTCGTTGGCGCAGTTCTTTAACATGATGGCAGGTATTCTGTCCGGTCCTGATGCCTTTTGCGTATCTAGTTCTTTAAGGATTTCACGGTGATGAAATTTAAGTTGTACCTTGGCAGTGTTGATGTTCGATGTGGTGAGGACTGCCTTGCCTTGGGGGACGTCTAAGGTAGAGTACGATGAAAGCATTTTGGCGAGCATGTTTTCTTTTTCCTTGGAAGTAGTCACCGTGATACCACGTTCGTCTGTCAAAGGTGGGAGAGAGGAAATGTTACTGTAGAAATTCATTTAAACATGCATTGGGTCAATATTGATTTTTTTTAAACAAAATAATCAAAACAGATTACAGTAATACAAAACGTCTGTGATGTGTAAGTATTTATTTACGTTTGAGACATGTTCTAATCTTTTTTCCGTTTTGTGAAACATGCTAATATTACCAAATTATCAGGCGGTAAGAAAATGTTGAAATCATGTTTACTCACACATTTGTAAATAATAAATACAATTCTGATTAAAAAACCATAAATAACCTTAATTCCATACTTAGAATGATTATTTATTGTGAATAGTAAAATATGTGTCTAAACTTAATCACTAGAATATTTTGATTATACACGATGATTTTGTACCTCATCGCTTGTACTTGTGGATGCTGTGGAATACCTAGGACCTAAGAGTTACCATAGACAAAAGAAGAAGTCCAACGGAGTGAAATCGGGTAACTGAGCTGGTCATTCCGTAGGACTTCGAAGCTCAATCCATTAGCCATGGAAATTAGTATAATATATAAATAGTTACGCACATTTCTGGTGTATGCGAAGGAGCTCCATCCTGGTGGAACATTATTCCCAAATCGAGCTCATTTGTATTATTCTAAGTAATTTCGGAAATAAAGGGATCGGTGCCATTTTCAAGCATGTCCAAACATAATTCTCCTGTTAAATTTTGCTGGATATCCCAGCTCGAACATTATTTTATTGTACATACTGAGTGTGGGTCTCCCAAAAAACTTGCGTGTTTGTGTCACTCCAATACCGGCAATTATATCCATTATTTACAAAAATGTACATTCATAGCTGAAACAAATGTTGGGGAGAGAGATAGGAATGATCCGTAATCCTTTTCGTCATGGTTTCACAAAATTAAACCTTCTGTCTCAGCTATCTTAGTTTAACGGTTATGGATATTGTAAGGGATAAATTTATTGGTTTTCAACGTCACGCAGTAGAAGGAGGCACTTGACATATATTCGCTATATGGGAAACAGATTATTGGGGATTGATTAGCATTTCACTAAACCTAAATATTACTAACGACTTATTAAAAGGACCCTAATTTAGGCATCCCATAACTTTTCAGCTATGTGTATGACAGAACTAGAAAAAAATAGTGAAGGCTGTATAATAATTTTCACTAATATTTAAATTATAATTCCAGCTATTACAAGAAACCTCTGACTCTACATGAGCTTCTGATCGAAGCTGAGAATGCGTGTATTGAGGAAGATCACACTCCTGTAGGTGTAGTTATTTTTCCGCCTGAAACTGCAAACGAAGACCATACCGATGAGGATTCTGGAGAAGAGGACTTGGTAGATATTAATAATGTACCCGGAAGTCAGCTACGAGCTCCTGTCAAGATTATGGACTCGAATCAAACAAATGAAAGCTCGGATTCAGAGACGGATTCTGATGATATTCCTCTCTCAGTACTTTTTGGCAAGTCAAAATTTACCTCAAATACCTCAAAAGACAAAAATGAAATTATAACACCAGCCAAATCTTTTTCATATACGAATAATATTACTTTTAAAGATTTTCCTGATTTTTTGACCCCAATCGAACCTCCGAACAATGCGTCTCCTTTGAATCTATTCAAACTCTTTTGCGATGATGATGTTTTACATCTGTTGTGTCACCACACCAGCAATTACCTGGCAAAGCAACCGTCCTGCAGACATAACCGTAGAGGAAATACAGTGCTTCATTGGTGTTTTAATGGTTAGTGGCTACGTTAGAGTACCTAAACGGTTTATGTATTGGGAAAGTGCTAACGACTCTCAAAATGAGTTGATTGCTTCAGCAATTTCTCCAGATCGGTTTACATACATAATGAAAAATATTGATTGCTGCAATAATAACCATCTTGACAAAAGCGACAAGTTTGCTAAAATGAGGCCTCTTTTCAATGGTTTAAGTCAGTGATTTTTGCTCTTTTCTCCGAAGGAAGAAAATTACTGCATCGATGAAGCTATGATCCCGTATTAAAGGCGCCACCCCACTAAGCAGTTTACACGCGGAAAACCTATTCGTTGGGGGTACAAATTCTGGGCACGATCAAGTAGACTAGGTTATGTGGCATGGTTTGAAACATATCAGGGATCATTTATTCAGCAACATATCAATTCTTATAAAAACCTGGGATTAGGACCTGGTGTAGTTTTACGATTTGCTGATGCTCTACTTGAATCCAAACCGAGCTTGCATTTCCATTTCTACTTTTAAAACTTTTTACGACCCTTCCATTATTGGATATTCTTACTCAGAAAGGAGTAAAGGCTGCAGGTACTGTAAGGGAAAATAGACTTGGTGTGTGCCCTATATGTTCGTCAAAGGTTTTAAAAAAGGATAATAGAGGGAAATTCCAACGTTCTTATGGTGTATTCAATACTGCTAAAATATTTGTGTGTAACTGGAACGGCAATAATGTAGTAACTATAAATAGTAATGCATGTTCATCTAAGCCTGTTCGTCAAGTAAAGCGGTATTTTTAGAAAGAGAAGAAGAACATACTAGTTGACAACCAGACTTTATAAATAGATATAATGCAAACATTTGATAAATAGATATAACATTGGACTATAACATAGGATTATACGAGGCAAGAAATGGTATTTTCCGCTCTTTTCCCATTGTATCGATCTGGCCGCACAGAATGCCTGGGAGATTCATCGACTTCAAGGAGGAAAAATGGATCAGCTTACTTTCCGGATTACAATTGCAACTAATTTCCTTGGAACTTATAAGAGACCACAAAAGAGAGGACGTCCAAGATTATCAAATAATGCCCATATCTATTCTCGATATGATGGTATTGACCATCTTATTATATACCAAGAGAAGCAAACAAAATGTGGCAATTGCCACAAAAAGTGCAATTTAGGTGTAACAAATGTGACATCGGGCTGCATCCCAAGGATTGCTTTAAGGAATACCACATCATGTAAGGTACATTTAAAAGTTATTTGTTTTATTTACTTTACTTTTCTGCCGTGTGAAACATATAATATTTTCTTCAAATTTGTGCCAGTTCCACGAAAATCGCCTTTTTTTAAATATCATTAATTGCGTTTCATTATTAATATCCAAATAATTAAATTATGTTAACAAAGGTAGTTCGTTGCTATGTTTACCGCTGTTGATGTTTGTTAAATTGTTTGTGTTTACTTTAATGTCACTGTCAATTTTTAAAAACTGTTCGAAATGGACGTAATTGAAAGTGAAGATGCGTTATTACCATTAACACCACCTGAGATAAGAGACCTGGCGCGAGATATGGAACTGAATTTATTACCGCATAAGTCAAGAACTGTATATGAACTCACATACAGCAGATTCATGGAATAAAGACAGAAAAAAGATGTAGGACCTTTCTCTGAAAATGTGCTGATTGCCTATTTTTTCGATCTTTCAGAGAAAATGAATCCTTCAACATTATGGTCTACCTTCGATGTTGAAAGCTACCCTGAACATAAAAAATAACATTGATTTGGCAAAATATCTGAAGTTACGAGCTTTTTGAAACGGCAGTCAGAAAGTTTCCTTGCAAAAAAATCCCGGGTTTTTCAAAGAGAAGAAATCGAATTTTGTTTATCAGAAGCCCCAGATGAACTGTAATTGAGCACGAAGGTAGGACTATACTGAAAATGATCTATTATTGATTAAAGAATTATTTTTCAATTTATATTTTAGGTTATACTTATTGTTGAATTCGCTGGGGCTTGTAGATGTGATGAATTTTGCATATGAAAACGCATGATATAAACGATATGGGGGATAAATTGCTAATAATGCTACCAATTACTAAGACCAAAAGATCAAGATCTTTTGTAGTAACGGAATATTTAAGCGTTTACAGAAAATATGCAGCCTCCAGACCCTCGAATTTGAATAATGGGCGTTTCCTTTATAAGTATGCAAACGGTAAAGCACACCAACAATTCATTGGCATTCACAAGTTCGGTAAAATGCCAGAAGAAATTGCTACTTTTCTGGCACTAGCCCAAGCAAAAGAATATACTGAGCACTGCTTTCGCAGAACTTCGGCCACGTTGCTGATGCATTCTGGAGGGGACATAGCAGTGTTGAAGCAAGATGGGAGATGGAAGTCTTCCGCGGTCGCGGAGGGCTATATCGAGGACTCGCTGGCCAATAAGTCGAACATTGGTAATAAAATATTTTCAGGGGTTTCCGGAGCATCAAGTAGTGTGGACAATAATGTTGTTAATTTTACGAAAAAGGACGGAAGTGGAGAGAGTTCAATTGTATTAAATAATTGCTCACAATTCACCATTAATATTTCTAATAAGTAAAATTTTCCTGTTGTAGTTTGTAGTTGTACTTTAATAAAAGCAGTT
This sequence comes from Pissodes strobi, assembly GCA_016904865.1. Taxonomy (NCBI): domain Eukaryota; kingdom Metazoa; phylum Arthropoda; class Insecta; order Coleoptera; family Curculionidae; genus Pissodes; species Pissodes strobi. The sequence goes on along the minus strand of MU182283.1, from coordinate 76,927 downwards.
TTGTGTAATTTTCTTTAATTAAAACTCCATCAATTTGTGTTTGCCTACTATCATTGGCAATTTTAATTATAACCATTACTCGATCCGAAGTTTTCCTAATTTGATTCGTTTAAAAAATTATGGGGGGCCTTAAAGAAAATCATAGTAGTATGCAATTTTACTGACCAACCGGTTATTCTATAGACCGAACCTTTTCTGCGGAGTTTTAGGAAGGAAAATACTAATTATTTGCATTCATAAGGTCACTAATCGGAGAGGCAATATTCTTCATTTCTCCGAATAGAAGATTTTGTTTGCTAGCAAAGATACGTTACAGTGCTCAACTAAGTAATCATTGTAATTATACTCATATCTAGTCAACTCTGAACTATTGCTTAATGATTAGTTTTCGATTGACAGTTATCATTGCAGAAACATTGTGCAACCGGAGACCAAAAGACGGCCAATAATTTCAATTGTAGATGGTTTGTTACTAAGAAGCTTAATTTACTTAGTGATACAACCCGAAGACGTGAAAGCTTTCAATCAGTCTAGATGTAGATTTTTTGGAAACTAAAAGTCTAAAATCTTTAAGCCTGTTTAATAATATTTTGTTTTATGTATCTATAGATTACGCAAAATAAAATAAATAATACACTTTATATAATTTTTTGATCTTTACGAGGCCAAATAAATCTGACTATTTCATCTCAACTTTTGTTTTAAACTCTCTCAATTTGTTATAACCAGTAGAGAGAAGAGTAAAAAGGGATTAGAATAAGTCTGTCATTCTTTGATGATACCAGCCATCATTTGCGAACATCTCCTGTTCACGTTATACTATTTCAGCTATTACAGCTTAACAAAATTTTCCCTCGAAATTATTCTTATGCTGCATGCGCATCTTATAAATTTCAACTTTCATCCCCAGAGGAACTGAATTTTGCTGATAAAACTTGCAAATCCCTGTGCCACGACCCTCAGAACGCCATTGAATGTTCACCTGGAGCTTACTTTGAACTTATTACGTTGCTTTTGTAGTTTTCAACTTAGTTTTGGTCCTGTATTCGGTCCTGAAATACTGCAGAATGAGGTTTGTTTATAGCAGGAGTTGAGACGGAAGTAAGCTCTAGCAAATTAAGGGAGCTTTATAATACAGCTCTAATATTTATTTTGAAGCTGACAAAAGTGTAGATTCTATATGAGTAAAAAATAATTCAATCGAACATGTTTGAAAACAGATGGTTAAGAAAAAAACTATAAAAAAAGTAGTGTAATAAATGGAGAGAGGGGCTGTGCAGGCTCTCTTAAGCAATAAATCTTTTTCTTTTTACCGTCATCTTTACCGGTCGTTCAAATTCGCATAATGACAAAAATATTTAGGAACCTAAAGTCAGAGATCTGGGATGGTTCTCCATCAAAAGCATGACGTAATGGCTTTATTAGCTTTCTATTAGGACACATATATATTAAAATCTATGGTAGGAAAAGTCATATGTAGGCTTTTAGTTTACAATCACTAAAAAGCAAGTTGCTTATTTTTAGCGCATTTCCACTTATTTTTTACATTTTCTGAAAAATAATAATAAAACATTTATTTTGTTAATAGTTAATAGTTGAACCAAGTTTAATACAAAATAAAAACTCAACAGTTGGTAGTTCTTCTGATTGAACTTAAATAAATTAATATTTCAAATACCTTCTATTGCTTGATGTAACGTGGCAATTTACTAGATATTCACAAATATATAATAATTGTTTTCCCATCTCTTCTATTTTAGAAATATGTGCAAGCTTATCAGACTGTAGTGACAATGTAATTGAAGCCATTTATAAAGATCTCAATCAACGAATAAACTACGATAACTGTCGCAAACGTAGGTAGAGAACGAATATTGATGGTAATTTTGGGATTGAAACTAGAAATGAAAAATGAATTAGATTCATGCACTTTGTACAAAAAACGATCTCTGTGTAATAAATACATTTTACATATTACCAATTCACATACTCACCAAAAAACATTGCACATAATTAAATTGAGTACATTACTATTAAACTTCCCTATGTTAGAATATCCTGGTGCTGGTGTGTCACCTAATCAAAATCTTCTTCTGGTACATCGCCGAATCTGTTTAGAAAATGATAGAAAGATAAATCTGGAAATGTTGACAGATGCAAGAGTGATAGAGAAAATTGGCAGAGCACTTGAAAGAATCATGAAATAAATTGATACACAATTAGAGGTACACAGAAAAATCATAGTTCATAAGATCCAAAGTAGATGAAATTAAATCTATAAAGTCAAGGTTCTAAAAAAATATCATAACGATAAGAAATGAATGACGGTCGAGATTTAAGAAATCAAGGAGAACTAGAAAAACAGTAAGATCAAGGATCTGTAAGACTCTGGGGGTTTGCTCTGGAATGTCGCAGAAGCCATGATGCTTTTCATCTTCATCAAAACCAACTATCAACTATAGATATCAAGGAGCGGAGCATCTAGTGGATCATAAACAACAAATACACGAGTAGTAGTATTTCTACTTGTGTAGAAAGATCTTTTCCGCGGATAAAAGACCAACAGAATATGAAATAAAAAATATCACTCCAGACTGACCTATAATGAAGCAGGAGGTGGAAATACTATCGAAAAAGTCAAAGGTAGGAAAGCAAATAGTAAAGATGAAATCCTTGCGAAATTGATAAAAATATTAGGAAAAACCCAACAAACCAAATACGAGAGTGTCCAGAGACCATTCTTCTAAATTATATTAGTCTGATGAGCTATGTCTTAAGGATATTTCTATGTGTTACCATGATGAGATTACCAGTGGTGAATCGCTAGCAAGTCTGGAAAAAGGTAGTGGTTTATCCACACCGCACAGTTACTATTAAGAGCTGCTATTAATGAAGGTATGATATCTATTCAACATGATCACTAATATTTGCTAATAAGTTAGGTCATTTTCCAGAATATTAAAACTAATATAATAATGCGTTTAATAATGTTTACATATTATTTTGAGGTAGAGGGACAATCTTTGTTGAGAGGCGCACAGTTTAATGCGTATACTTAGCATTGTTTATTATACAGGAATGGCAAAAGATCTGGAATAAAACTCACATTTTTTGAGCAAGTAATGTTTTCAAAAAACGCTGAAACACGGTAACTGAGTTTAAGCTTTGGTCAGATAAAAAAAAAATCACAACCAACTTTTTTTTTTCAAATGGAAACTTATGTCTTCTGGGGCCTCGTTGAAAAGCACATGAAAATAGAATCCAGTCATACCAAATAAAGTTTTATGTTTGCAACAACCATGATTTTTAATTAAAACGTTATTTTTTTTTAATTCTATTCACAGGTGATTTACTACCGCAAATCTTGTAAATGTCCTCTATTTACTGTCTGACATTCTCCTAGACGATAATAAGACCCACAGCATTACAAATGACTTTAGGTGGTATATTACGTATCTCCCGTGATTTTGTGCTTTAGATCTTCAATATTGTCCGGTCTATCCTGAAAAACTCTTTCTTTCAAATATCCCCCAAAGAAAATCATCTAGGGGCGTTAAATCGGGCGATGTTGGTGATCATTCAATTGTACTGCGTCTCCCAGTTCAACCATTTGGAAACGTTTGATCTAAGTACCTGCGAACATTACTATCAAAATGTGGAGAAGCGCCATCTTGTTGGAACCAAATTCTTTCATCATGTATATCCGGATCTATTCTATGAGGAAAAAATCTAAGCTAGCGCCGGTATCAGTTCGAATCTTAGGAAGTCTAAATAGCGTTCGGCCGTAAAGTTTTCTTCAAAAAGAAAAACTGCCCATACATTAACTTTTTGAGAACGCTGCGTATGAGCTTCTGATATCCAGCGTGGATTTTCCTAAGACCAAAAGCGATAATTGTGCCTATTAACCACTCCATTTAAATAGGACATAGCCTCATCCAAAAAAAATTATATCTAGTTGAAAGTCATTATTTTCATCACACCGTCTCATCATTTACTCACAAAATTCCAAACGCCTATCATAATCGTCTTCCAATACGGATGATATGTATGCGTTCTCGTAGAAAAGAGGAATGTAAGACCGATTTTCAAACCAACCAGGAAAATCAGAGACTGCCTACGCTCGGCAAAGGACCCTAGAGACCCTCTGTCCAGTTCTGGAGTATACCGAATTCCTTGTTCATGTGGAAAGGTGTACGTTGGAACAACCAAACGAAGCATAAACACCAGGCTAAAAGAGCATAAAAGATCCTGTCGCCTAGGGTATACCGACAAGTCTGCAGTGGCCGAACATGCCCTTCAGGAGGGAGATCACCGAATTTTGTTCAACGAAACGAAGGTTCTTTCCTCGGTAAAACATTATAGCGCTAGACTACATCGTGAAGCCATAGAGATACATAAACACCGCGAAAATTTCAATAGAAAAGAAGAAGGTTTTCATGTTAACAAAATCTGGCACACAACGCTTGAGAAAACAAAGATCAAGACAGACCCGGTGAACGGGCCCGGCCATTACCATTATATATTTTATTTCAACATTAATATTTGACAACTACAAAACTTAGTCTAACTATGCCTAGGCTTATATATGTAATACATAATACCTAATTTATAGGTTGTTTCGCCTGGCGTTGTTCCTCCAACGCCATGGCCAACCGTACATGGCACCCATAAGGGGGACGTTCTTATCCTACTTATCCTAAGTGCAGTAGTACTACTAGTGGTATGCTCATTACTTGGGTGCAATCCCCTTCAATGGCGCTTATTTGCAGATTAGCCGAAGCCAGGTGTTGGATAATACTGTTTTTAGGAGGTTATCATTAGTACTATGTTGGTTATGCAAGGAAAACTACAATAAAAACCTTGCTTGAACTGCTCTTTTGAGCAGGCGGTCATAAATCTAAGGACATCACACTATATACAACATGTAGTGTATATATACTATGTACAGCTATTTACAATGTATTGCTTGTAGAACACAAGCTTATTCCAGTACGTTCAATTATCATTACATCAAGGCGCGACGGACGAGTCCGACGGATCAGGCTGCAGGAGCAAGGATGCTTCGGTGGTTGGCAGTCAAGTGTGTATGTGGGTCGAGCTGCAGCATATTTATATGCGGAGGAGGTCCCTTGACAAGCCCCGCCCCCATGTCCGAACATGGTCGGCTGGCCAATCAGGTAGCATCAGTGCACATTGCCCGCGAAGGTTGTGCACCTCTGCTCTCCTGATACTGTGAAAATTAGTCAGTTTTAGAAAATCATTAGAAAGTGGGATGAATGGGTTGTAGAGTGATAGTTATATTATACTTGAGCTAAGGAGGTCTTAATTGCTTGTAGTACATCGACGTTTTGCTATATATGGTTCCGTGCGGGGTGCGATGCTCGGGGTCGTATCTCCTGTTTGCAATGTTAGCCGTCAGCGGCGATCCCTTAATCTGCTGCTCGAAGAACCTGCAAGCGTGGTCGTCGATATGTTCCTCAACGTATTTGACTCTAGCCCACGCATGCAGGTCCGTTGTTCTCACTCGATCACGCAGAGTAAGGGAAAACGCCGCTCTCAGGTATCTGTTTTGGATAATTTGAAGTTTCCTTAGATGTGTTCGGGCCACCGAGCACCACACCGGGGAGCCATACAGTAGCGCAGGTCTTATTACTGACTTGTACAGAATGATTTTATTTGTTGGGCTTAAGTAGGATTTCCCTGCTATAAGCACTCCAAGGCCTTTCTTTATGGCTTCATTTTTTGCCGTAATTGCTGCTATGTGTTTGCTGAAATTCAGCTTATTGTCAAAAATAAAGCCGAGATACTTAACTTTATCTTTAGGGTGGATTTGTGCATTTCCAATTACAAGAGGTGTTACGTCAATGTCCCTTTTCTTGCGCGATATTATTGCAAGTTCAGTTTTTCCAGTATTTAGGGAGACCTTCCACCTCTCGTAATATGGAATTAGCATATTCATGTGATCACCCAGTTTAGACTTAGCCACCTCAGCTATGGGATTCCGGGAGTATATTGCCGTGTCGTCGGCAAATAGGGCGGTATAGGTTTCAGGATGAGACGGGATATCTGCAATAAAAAGATTGAAAAGCAGCGGTGATAGGACTGTGCCCTGAGGCACTCCAGCGCGCAGTCTTCTGCTAGCTGATGTGTGCTTCCCAACCCTAGTCACGAAAGTGCGCTCGGCAAGGTATGATCCTATGAGAGATACTAAGTAAAGTGGCATACTATGGTTAACAAGTAGCTTGTATAGCAACCCCTCATGCCATACCCTGTCGAACGCCTTTTCTATGTCCAGGAATAAGATTGCTGTAGATTGTTTGTTATTAAATCCGTCGTACACGTCAGTCGCGATTTTCGCGGCAAGCATGACAGTGCCATGTCTGCCGCGAAAACCGAACTGCTCCGGGGGGATGATATCTAGCTTTTCGATAGCTCTGTTGGCCCTCGGCAAGATTAGCCTCTCAGCCACCTTCCCGAGGGTATTCAACAGCGATATCGGCCGATATGATGATGTAAGTGTAGGGTCTTTACCCGGTTTCGGGAAATGGATCACGCACGCTGCTTTCCAGGGTTTAGGGAAATGTTGCAGCCTGATTACCGCGTTAATAATATGCAATAGATGGATTAATGATTTTTTAGGTAGATTTTTTAAGATTATGTTCGGAATGCCATCCGGGCCGGGAGCTTTATTTCTCGGCAGACAGCAGAGAGCTTTGCGGAGTTCCGCCGGAGTGACTCTCAGCTTATCAAGTACTGACGGGGGAATAGGATACTTTTGTTGCAGGAATTTCCTTGCTGTCTGACTATAGGCGGCTTGCTCACGGAGAGTGTCAGGCGCCTCGCTGCAGACGCCTTCCAGGTAGTCAGCGAAGGCCTCCGCTTTTCCCGCATCGTCCACCATGTCTACGCCACGGTGTTTGATGACGGGCATAGGCGTACTACCTCCGCGTACCTTCCTGACCAGCTTCCACAGCGAGCCATCCTCTCTTTTGATAGTATTTATGTAGTCAAGCCAGGCTTGACTACGATGATCCCGGATTTTTATCCTGATTTCCTCCGTCAGCGCATTGATGCGAGCGGATCCCATTTGTGTCCGGTTTCTCTGCCATCGGCGTCGAACTCGGTTTCTATATGAAATTAGATCAAGGATGTGATCAGGGAGTGTTTCTGTCTTAGGGTGGATAGTCACCCTAGGGCACATTGCATCACGGATGCGCTGGATGTTAGTAGTAAGCTTGTCTACTTCATTTTCTAGCTCCTGGATTGTCTCTATTTGCTCCGGGACGACTGTTACCTCGTTTAACCTTGCTCTGAACATTCTCCAATCAATATTCCTGTAGGATACGACGGTGTCACTCGTCATGGGGACCCTATGATACAGGCTAATCTTGATTGGAAGATGATCGGAGTTTAAGGTGTTCATGTCTAGTAACTGCGTGGTTCTTATCGCTCCCCGGGTAATAGCTACATCCAGGAACGAATCGCTACGTAGATATGTGGGATTTGGAGTTCGGTGAAAGGACATTTCCAGGTTGTTTTCGATTATCCCCTTAAATAATCTACCCCTGCTGTTTGTTACGCCGCCCCATTCGGCGTGCGTGGCATTCAAGTCCCCAATCAGCAGGGATACTCTGTTTTGCGGCAGTAATGCAAGGAGATCGTTTGCCGTGAGGCGGAGAACCGGTGGTACGTAGCAGCCACATACACGAAGTCCGCTCTCTAGTTCAATACTGACGTATTCGATGGTAGTGGGCACGTTATATATGCGCCGGTACCGCAGAGTTTTGTGTATGAGACATGCCACGCCTCCTCCGTTTCGATCTGGCCTATCAAATCTCTCGATATTATAGCCCCGAATCTTAAAAGTAAAATTCGGAGCTAAATTCGTTTCATTGAGAAAAACAACCTGAAAGTTGGTAGTTTGCATAAAATTACGAAATTCGCCCATTTTGGACCTGATGCCGTGACAATTCCAACTAGCTACGCTAATCATTATATGTTGAATTTGGAGTATTCGAATGAGAAGAAGCGTATCGAGGCCTGAAGTATTTCGGCTTTATCGCCCTGACACGCTTCCAACATATTCGAATAGTGATCCAATGCTAAAAATAACTGCTCAAGGTTCACTAGGCTATTTATCCTAGCTACTGCATTATTTAAGTTAGACAAAGAGTTAGAAATATTTACAGTTTGGTTATTTACATGAAATTGATTACTGTTTTGAGCATGATTTCCACGAGTAGTACCACTAACCTGTGTATTTACAGCGTTTTGTTTTGCTACATTCTCTTTAGTTAGGCGCGCAGTGCTACGTAGTGGTGGAAATTGTTGTTGATATTCTTCTGGTCGTTGGGCATTGCTTAGCCCTTGGCCCCGTGGACCGTCAGCTGCTCTAGTAGTTGGTTTGCCACGCCAAGCCGGGTTGGCTGGTGGCGGTGCTGGCTTGTATGTTTGCTTAGTCGGTTGTTTTGACTTAGCTGCTGCAGTTTCGATTATATTCAGTTTGTAAATGTAAACAGGACACATTTCATCAACGGATCTATGCGGGCCATTACAATTAGCGCATTTGAGAAAGTCCTGTTGGCAATTGGTAATATCGTGTTGACCTGCACATTTGCTGCATGCTATTTTGCGGTTGCAATATGTTTTGGCATGTCCGTACTGCTGGCAATTTTTACATTGCAGCACGGGCTTGCCAGTTCTCCTTATTTCCCAAGATATGCGTACGTGCATGAGGGTTTTCACTTCGCTGTTAAGTCTTCGTATTGTGTAGTCTGTGCCGAGTACGACTAGGTACATCGGCTGTCTAGTCTTCTTCATTTCGAAGATGTTCTTGGGTGCTATATTGTGCTCATCTTTGAGCGCATCTATGATTTCTTCGGGCTTGATGTTGCCATCAAGGCCCCGGAGTACGAAGGCTCTTGTTTTCTCGTTCGTCTCGGCGTACGAGTGATACTCGGTGCGTTCTTGATCAAGTGCGCGCTTTAGTGTGTGAAGGTCTATAGCGTTTTCACAGTAGACAATAACGCTATTTTTTGTGTATTTTAGCTGGTATTTGCTTATACGCAGCGCTCTCAAGTCCTCTCTTAGTTCTTTATGGTCGGCAGGGCGACCTTTGATGACTACCGGGGGTGGGGGTGCAATTTTAGGTTTGGCTACAGTTTTAGTTTGTTTACTTGCAGCGATTTTTCGCTTTACCCCAGTAGACGCTGAGGTAGACGCGACGCTCACTGTATCTTCCTCCTCCGTGTCAATGTCCTGGAGGGGTTGATACTGATTAGAAGTATTCACTGGGGGTTGGCCCATGTCTAATTGTACAATTTTGAAATTTTTCTTGAATGGGATCTGCCTAAACGGCGTTTTAAAGGTATCAATTTGCTTTTCACCTACCAGGAGCGCAGGAGTGGCATTAGTCAAGGGTGGTGGTGGAGGCATAATTTTGGGGTCGTTATCGGTTTCTTTACTCGAATTGCCGGTTGCTAGGTTGAAAGAAGTGTCTTTCGTTTTTTGCAGCAGTTGCCGGTCACCTTGAGTGACCTTCAAATTTTTTGCATTTTCAGAGCCTTGCAAATTGGTTGGACTGCATTTCTTCTTTCCTGTGTCAATTTTTGAGGACACTGATTTCTTTATTCTAAGGGGGTGTGTATCCCTTACATGTTGGCGCACTTTGGTTATCAATTTAGATGCCTCGTTGTTAGAAAGACTCGAGTAATCTCTAAGACTTTCGTAGTCGAGCCTACACTGTACGCAGACTTCTGCGAACGATTTACATCTGTTACGGATTTTACGTAATGAATCGTCAGTGAGTTTGCGGTCGGAGGTCGACTCCATCGATATATTGGACATTGTGTCCTCATCGTCCGTTGGCTCGCCCATAACAAGGGCTGTTGCCGGGGTTACGTCCCCGGCGACTAGAAAACAAGAAGCACTAGGCTTATAGCGGGCTTTACTGATTACCACTTGGGTAAAAAGCAGTCCTATACAAATTAGAAGTGATCGGTCGATCTTAAAGCGAAAGAAACACGCAGAGCTCAGTCCTAGGAACTCCAACTAGTTCTTGTTCCAATCGCGGTCGAAACAAGAGTCCGTGAACGGGCCCGGCCATTACCATTATTACCATTATTTATTTATGTTTCATTACAGTTGAATTAATAACATTAATAGAGATTAAGCATGATATGTGCTCGAGCTGCTGTTATGCCTGGCTATGTTCATGCATTGCCGGTGGCCAGCAGCGAGATCACCCTTAGGGGGGTCGATGTTAGACCTAACTTAATAAACTATAACGTGATACCGTTCGTGCTGTGCTTTACTTTCCATGGGTTGCCCCTTCAAAATAATTATAAGAAAATAAATGGCTATACGCCCAAGTTATGTTGTGAACGCTTCAAATTATATACATAAAGGTAGTTTTCGTAGGGAAAACTTCACTAAAAAACCCTACATCGGCTGCTCAAAGGAGCAGGGAGTCATAAATTTACAGTATTTACATATATACAACATGAATTGACATAACAATTAAAACTAACTATGTACAAAAGTGTGGGGCTTAACCATGTTAAGCTATTCCGGTATGGAAAAATGGTATTAGTTAAGTTAGCGAGCACCGCAGTATCGACTACGGATGTACGGATGCTTCGATGGCTAAGAGTCGAATGCTAGAGATTTTTTGGCTGGAGCGTTCTTATAGTCCGGCCAGGTCCCTTAGCAAGCCCCGCCCACACGTAATAACGCCGTGGATTGGCTGCTGTAACGATATTTGTACGTTGATGCCGGGAGTATTGTTTCTGTGCTCCTGATATGTGGAGCTTTTGCAAAAGTGACAGATGGATGTTCTAACAGGGTAAATTTAGGGATGAAATGATTTGAATTTTGAATTAACTGGTTCCTGATGGGTAGGGACTATGGGGGCATCAGCTGTCTATAATAGAGGGTGATTTCTCTATATATAGTGCCGTGCCTGATGGGATTTTCCGGGTCGTATCGGATGTCTGCGATATTAGCAGTCAGCGGGGACCCCGCTATTTGCTTCTCAAAGAATCTGCACGCGAGGGCATCAATGTACTCCTCGATGTATTCCATCTTTGCCCACGCGTGCAGGTCTTCGATGCGGACACGATCCCGGAGGGTGAGAGAGAATGCAGCTCTCAAATAGTTGTTTTGGATCACTTGCAATTTGCGTTTATGCGTCTTAGCAACTGAACACCATACTGGTGCGCCATAGAGGAGGGCTGGCCGGATGATAGCTCGATATAAAATGAGCTTGTTGCCGGGGCTCAAGAAGGCTCTAGCTGTAACAAGGGTGTTAAGTCCCTTTTTTATCATAGCATTCTTTGCTAGGATTGACCTTACATGCTCCGAGAAGTTGAGCTTGCTGCCAAAAATCATGCCTAAGTACTTGACTTTAGATTTAGGAAGTATTGGGGTGTTGTTGATAATTAGGGGGGTGATGTTAACGTCCTTTAGCTTCCTAGTTATAACAATAAGCTCAGTCTTAGCATGATTTAACGAGATCTTCCATTTATCATAGAAGGGCATGAGTGTTTGCATGTGTTCATGCAGGTTATTCTTAGCCACCTCTGCTTGGGGATGAAGGGAGTAAATCGCTGTATCATCAGCGAATAGTGCTTTATGGGTGTTAGGATTTGACGGGATATCTGCTATATAAAGATTGAACAATAGCGGCGATAATACGGTTCCCTGAGGCACTCCTGCCAACAAGTTCTTGTTGGCCGAAGTTTTGTTGCCAATTTTTGTCGAGAAGACACGCCCGGCAAGGTATGACGCGATGAGAGCTATCATGTGCAGGGGCATACTGTGTACTGCCAGTAGCTTATACAGCAGCCCATCGTGCCATACCCTGTCAAACGCCTTCTCGATGTCAAGTAGCATAAGGGTGGTTGTCTGTTTGTTGACAAAGCCACGGTAAATATCAGTTGCGATCTTCGCTGCCAGCATAACTGTGCCATGCTGGCCGCGGAAACCGAACTGTTCTTGGGGCAAAATATTGAGCTTATCAACTTCCCTAGTAACCCTCGGTAAGATTAGCCTTTCAGCCACCTTCCCGAGGGTGTTCAGTAGTGATATAGGCCTGTATGATGCAGGCAGGGATAGGTCTTTCCCCGGCTTGGGAAAGTGTATCACGCTCGCTATTTTCCAGGATGAAGGGAAGTGTTGTAGCCGAATTACTGCGTTAATTATGTGCATATATTGGACTATGGTTTTCTGGGGCAAATTTTTCAGGACTATATTCGGAATAGAATCCGGGCCGGGAGCTTTATTTCTCGGGAGACGGCTGAGAGCTTTGCGGATGTCCGCCGGAGTTATTCTCAGTTTTTCAAACACTGACGGGGGGATAGGATATTTGCACTGTTTAAATGTGCTTACAGTGCGCGTTATATGTTCATGATCGGGTTGAGTGTCGGGCGCCGCGCTATAGACGCTGGCCAGGTAGTCCGCGAAGGCTGACGCTTTTTCAGCGTCGTCGCCGCATTCGCGGCCTTGATACCTAATTAAAGGCATTTGCGTCGAGCCTCCGCGGACTCGCCTAGCCAGTTTCCACAGGGAACCGTCGTCTCTACTTATCGTGTTGATGTAAGCTAACCATGTTTGGTTTTTATGTTCCCGGATTGCAATCCTGATTTCCTCCGTCAGTGCATTGATCTGAGCGGATCCCACTTGTGTCCGATTTCTCTGCCATCGCCTTCGAAATCGGTTTCTGTAAGTTATAAGATCAAGGATATGAACAGGAAGGGATTCGGTTCTAGGGCGCAAGGTAACCCTTGTGCCTAGTGCATCTCGGATGCGCAGGATATTGGAAGTAAGAGTATCTACCTCGGTTTCGAGTTCCTGGACAGTTGTCAGCTGTTCGGGGATTACAGTCAACTCGTTCAGCTGCGCTCGGAACGCTCTCCAGTCAACATTCCTGTACGAAATGACGGTGTCATTTGACAAGGGGACCCTGCAGTACAGGCAAATCTTGACTGGAAGGTGGTCCGAGTTTAGGGCGTTAAGTTCTTGCAGCTGAGAAGTTCTGACTGCCCCCCTAGTGATGGCAATGTCGAGGAATGAGGCTCCACGAAGATAAGTTGGATTAGGCGTTATGTGGCAGGACATTTCCAGGTTGTTTTCGATTATTCCCTTAAATAATCTACCCCTGCTGTTAGTTACGCCGCCCCAGTCGACGTGCGTGGCATTTAAGTCCCCTATCAGCAGGGATACTCGATTTGGCGGGAGTAATGCCAAGAGATCGGCTTCCAAAAGGCGGAGACCCGGAGGCGCGTAGCCGCCACATACGCGCAGGCCGCTCTCCAGTTCGATACTAACATGTTCGATGGCAGAATTTACGTTATATACTCGCCGGTAGCGGAGCGACCTATGCACGAGACATGCCACGCCTCCTCCGCGTCGATCGGGCCTATCAAATCTCTCTATTTGAAATCCGTTGATTCTTAGACTAAAGTCCGGAGACAAGTTAGTTTCGACGAGAAAAACAACCTGAAAATCGGATGAATGCAAAAAATTACGAAACTCGCCAAGCTTATTTCTAATACCATTGCAATTCCATGATACAATTTGTAACATTTATATGTCGAATCTTGCATATTCAGTGGAGAAAAAGCGAAGAGAGGCCTGTATGATTTCCGCCTTATCGCCACAGCAAGACTCGATCATATTGCAATAGCATTCTAGTGCTAAATATAGCTGATCTAGGTTTATCAAATTATTAATTTTTGTTACGATATTATTTAAATTTGTCATTGTATCGGCTATGTTGAGGTGGGAATTATTATTTACATTTTTATTTACAAGATTTAGAGCACGAGCAGTACCACTAACCTTATGTACATTTTGTGTGTCGTTAGACGGTGGTTGCTGTTGTCTTCGGTTGGCTCTGAGTGCAGGGAAGGCTTGCTGGTATTGTTGCTCCTGTCGTTGGCCATTGCTTAGGCCTTGGCCCGCTTGGCCGTCTGCTACCGGGTTGTTAGGGCCTCTCCAGGCCGGTTTAGCTGGGGGTGGTGCCGGGCGGAATGTCTGCTTCGGCTTAGAGACAGTGGTATTTGGTGTGTTAGTCTGAATTAAGTTAATTTTGTATATAAATACAGGACATGATTCGTCTATTGATCGATGAGGACCATTGCAATTTACGCATTTATGGAAGTCGGAGTTGCATTCCGTGATTTCATGTGCGCCTGCACATTTGCTGCAGGCAACCCGCCGGTTGCAATAGGTCCTTGCGTGGCCAAACTGCTGACACCGTTTGCATTGAAGCAGCGGCTTGTTAGATCGGCGTAATTCCCACGATACACGAACACACATTATTGTTTTGACTTCGCTATTCAGTCTTTTTATACTATAATTAGTGCCGAGTACAACGAGGTACATGGGGATGCGCGTTTTCCTCATCTCGAATACGTTTTTTGGTGTGATGTTGTATTCGTCACTAAGGGCTAAAGTTATATCCTGGGGGGCAATGTCACCGTCTAGGCCACGCAAGACGAAGGCTCTGGTCTTCTCTTGTGTCTCAGCATAGGAGTGGTACTCCGTTCTTTCAGCGTCTAGGGTGCGTTTTAATGTGTGAAGGTCATTATGCGTATTACAGTACACGATTACAGAGTTCTTTGTGTATTTAAGCTGGTATTGTGTAATACGCATTGCCTTCAAGTCTTCTCTGAGTTGTCTGTGGTCTGCCGGTCTGCCCTTGATGACTACAGGCGGGGGGGGTGTAATTTTGGGCTTTGCTGGCCCCTTTGCTTGGGTGGGTGCGCTTTTGCGTCGAGTTTTAGTGGATGCCGAGGTTGAGGCGACGCTAACGGTGTCCTCGTCTTCTGTATTAATGTCCGCTAAGGGCGCATACTGGTTGGTAGTGGCTAGGGGTGGCTGCCCCATGTCGAGGGTGACTATTTTAAAATTTTTCTTGAATGGCAATTGTTTTAGCGGCGTCTTAAAGGGCTCTTTGCCATTTTCAGATATCAGGGTAGCAGAAATGGGCACCGGTGGTGGCCCCATAATGCGTGCATTACTAGATTCCCCTGTTGTTGCGGGCATTTGGTCAGTTCTTGTGTCCATTTTTTGTTCACTCTGTCGGTCACCTTGAGTGACCTTCAACTTTTTAGAGCTCTCGGCTCCGGCAAGGTTAGTAGGGCTTGCTGCCTTTTTTTTGCCGGTATCTATCTTAGCCGAGATTCTTTGCTTAATACCCATGGGGTGGGTATCCCTCATGTGTTGTCTTATGCGGGTGATCATTTTGTAAGTATCGTTAGCAGACATTTCACTAACCTTTTTAAGTTTTTCCGAGTCCATTCGGCACTGAACACAAATTTCAGTATAGCTCTTGCATTTGTTGGAGATTTTTCTAATGGTTGCATCAGAGTATTTGTAGTCGGTGCTGGACTCCATTGAAATATTGGACAAGGCGTCCTCGTCCTCAGTGCAGTCCATGGCTAAGCCAAAAGCCGGGGTTCCGTCCCCGGAGACTAAAAACTTACAGGTATTAAGCCCTTTATGGCTTTTACTGATTACACTATGTGTAAAAAGCAAGCCTAAAATCAAGATAAATGATCGACCGATCGTGCGAAAATAAAACCGCAGTACCAAGCGCTAGTGATACCAGCTAGTCCTGTATGGTACGATACCAAAACAGGAGTCCAACGGGCCCGGCCAATACCAATATATTACGATGATCAATTACAGATTATTCATTACTACATAGACTAGGCTAAATATGACAATGTTCCTACATCTGCTGTTAAGCCGGGCAGTGTTACATCACTGCCAGTGGCCAGCAGCTGGGGTCACCCTTAAGGGGTTGTTCTTAAACTACTTAAAACTAGGTATGCAGTACTATTCTTTGTGTGCTAATCTTTCTTTGGGTAAGCCCCTTCAAAGATACTAACAGGTTTATTGGCATCAAGCCTAATAGATTTGTCGTAAATGTTGCAGCGTTTGTACATAAAGGCATTATGTAGGGAAAACTACACGAAAAAACCCTACTTTTGCTGTTCATCTGAACAGGGAGTCATAAAGTTAAAGTTATTTACAATATATACAACATTAATTAAGACAATACATTTAAAATTATGTACAGAAAATGTGGGGACTTAACCAAGATAAGTCTGTTCAAGTGAAAATGGTATCAGGACGCGCTAAGCGAGTACCGCGGGTCCGGCTGCGGATACACGGAGGCTTCGGTGGCTTGGAGTCATATGCATAGTGAAATAGTAGGTTGAGCGTATTTATAGTTCGACCAGCTCCCTTCACAGGCCCCGCCCACTCGTCCGAACGACGTGGATTGGCCTGGCGAGGTAGACCTCGCACGTGTTTTTCAGGAGATGTTGGTTTTCTGTGCTCCTGATATTTGGAGCGGATTATTTATTATATTTACATATTTACAGGGTAGATTTGGGGTAGTTTAGGGCTGATTTTGTAAATAATGCTATTTATTAATTAGAGAAGGATATTTTATTTAAGGTGGCATGATCTGTTTATAAAAAAGCGAGATTTCTCTGTATATTGTCCCGTGTTTTACAGGATTTTCGGGATCATATCTAGCGTTAGCGATATTAGCCGTTAGGGGTGAGCCAGTTATCTGCCGCTCAAAGAATCTGCATGCTAGGGCATCGATGTACTCCTCGATGTATTCCATCTTTGCCCAAGCATGCAGGTCCTCTATCCTAACACGGTCATTTAGCGTGAGTGAGAATGCAGCCCTAAGATAGTTATTTTGAATAACTTGGAGTTTCTTTTTGTGCGTCCTGGCGACGGAGCACCATACTGGGGCGCCATAGAGGAGGGCCGGTCGAATTATTGCTCTATACAGCGTGAGCTTGTTACTAGGGCTTAAATATGCCCTTGCAGTTACAAGTGTGTTCAACCCTTTTTTGATCATAGCATTTTTACTGATAACTGATTGAATGTGTTGTGAAAAGTTGAGTTTTTTATCCAGGATAATACCTAGATATTTCACCTTATTCTTCGGGAGAATAGGGGTATTATCGATTATTAATGGGGTGACATTAATATCTTTCAGTTTTCTTGTAATGACTATGAGCTCAGTTTTAGTGTTATTTAGTGCGATTTTCCACTTATTGTAATAAGGGATGAGCGAGCGCATATGATCCTGAAGGTTTGCCTTCGCCACTTCCGCTATAGGATTTAAGGAATAGATCGCTGTATCGTCAGCGAACAAGGCTAAGTGGGTGTTAGGATTTGACGGGATATCTGCTATATAAAGATTGAACAATAGCGGCGATAGTACGGTTCCTTGGGGCACTCCTGACAGCAGGTTCCTGCTGGCAGACATCTTAGTGCCTATTTTTGTAGAGAAGACGCGTCCGGCAAGGTATGACGCGATGAGTGCTATCAAGTGCAATGGCATGCTGTAATTTGCCAGCAGCTTGTACAGCAACCCATCGTGCCACACCCTGTCAAACGCCTTCTCTATGTCTAATAGCATTAGGGCTGTTGACTGTTTTTCAGTAAAACCCCTATATACATCGGTCGCGATTTTCGCGGCCAGCATGACTGTTCCATGCTGACCGCGGAAGCCGAATTGTTCGTTAGGGAGTATTTTCAGTCGATCAACTTCCTTAATGACCCTCGGCAAGATTAGCCTTTCAGCCACCTTACCGAGGGTGTTCAGGAGTGATATGGGCCTATATGACGCAGGCAGAGCAGGGTCTTTCCCTGGTTTAGGGAAGAGTACTATGCACGCTATTTTCCAGGACGCAGGGAAATGTTGCAGCCGGATGACCGCGTTAATTATATGCATGTACTGGATTATGGTTTTCTGGGGCAAATTTTTGAGGACTGAATTCGGAATACCATCCGGGCCGGGAGCTTTATTTCTCGGGAGACGGCTGAGAGCTTTGCGAATGTCCGCCGGAGTGATTCTCAGCTTATCAAACACTGCCGGAGGAATAGGATAGGTTCGTTGTTTGAACGCATTAATGGATTGCGTGATAAGCTCCTGATCTGGCAGGGTGTCTGGCGCCGTACTATAGACGCTGCCCAGGTAGCTCGCAAAGGCTTCCGCTTTTCCGGCGTCGTCGCCGTGTTCTTGGCCTTGATGCCTTATTACCGGCATTTGCGTAATACCTCCGCGAACTCGCCTGGCCAGCTTCCATAAAGAACCGTCGTCCCTGCTTATCGTATTAATATACGATAGCCAGGTTTGATTTTTATAATCCCGGATTTGCACCCTTATTTCCTCAGACAGCGCGTTGATCTGAGCGGATCCCGCTTGTGTCCGATTTCTCTGCCATCGCCTTCGAAATCGGTTTCTAAAAGTTATGAGGTTCAGGATGTGATCAGGAAGTGATTCGGTTCTAGGGCGCACTGTAACCCTAGTGCATAATGCATCGCGGATGCGCTGGATGTTTGATGTAAGAGTTTCCACCTCGTTTTCTAGTTCCTGAACGGTTGTCAGCTGTTCCGGGATCACAGTAGACTCGTTCAGCTGCGCCCGGAACACCCTCCAGTCAATATTCCTATACGAAATGACGGTGTCATTAGACAAGGGGACCCTGCAGTATAGGCAAATCTTGACTGGAAGATGGTCCGAGTTTAGAGCATTTAGCTCTTGCAACTGAGAAGTCCTGATAGCTCCCCGAGTGATGGCAACATCCAGGAACGAGGCGCCACGTAGATAAGTAGGATTAGGTGTTCTATGATAGGACATTTCCAGGTTGTTCTCAATTATTCTTTTGAATAATGTACCCCTGCTGTTAGTTACGCCGCCCCATTCGACGTGCGTGGCATTCAAGTCCCCTATCAGCAGGGATACTCGATTTATCGGGAGAAGTGCTAAGAGATCGGCTTCGACCAGGCGGAGACCCGGGGGCGCATAGCCGCCACATACACGTAGGCCGCTCTCCAGTTCGATACTGACGTGCTCGATGGAAGTGCGCACGTTATATACGCGCCGGTACCGGAGAGACCCATGCACGAGACAGGCCACGCCTCCCCCGCGTCGATCGGGCCTATCAAATCTCTCGATTCTGTAACCGTTTACTCGTAGAGTAAAGTTCGGTGATAAATTCGTTTCGATGAGAAATACAACCTGAAAATTGGATTCATGCAAGAAATTACGAAATTCGCCTAGCTTGTTTCTGATACCATTACAATTCCAGCATAGTATTTGTAACATTATATGTTAAATTTACTATACTCGGTAGTAAAAAAGCGTAGGGAGGCCTGTATAATTTCCGCCCTATCGCCTCTACATGCTTCTAGCATGTTGCTATAACAGTCGAGCGCTAGATATAGCTGCTCTAGATTAACTAGACTATTTATTTTATTAACTACATTATTTAAGTTAGACATTATGTCGTTAATATTTGAATTAGAATTACTATTTGCATTGTTTTGATTAGCACGAATAGTACTACTAACCTTTTGCTGTACATTCATATTAACATTAGGGGGATGTTGCTGCTGATTTCGGCTGCCTCGTATAGGGGGGAAGGCTCGGTTGTACTGTTCTTCTTGTCGTTGGCCATTGTTTAGGCCTTGGCCCGCTTGGCCGTCAGCTACAAGGGGGTTGGGGCCTCTCCAGGCCGGTTTGTTCGGGGGTGGCGCTGGTCGATAGCTTTGCTTAGGTTTAGGCTTGTTGCTATTTGTGTTTGTTTGTAGCATGTTGATTTTGTACACGAATACTGGGCAGCTTTCATCAATAGACCGGTGCGGTCCGCTGCAGTTCACGCACTTCTGGAAGTCTGCGTTGCATTGTATAATTTCGTGGGTGCCAGCACATTTGCTGCACGCCACCCTCCGGTTGCAGTAGGTCCTCGCGTGCCCAAATTGCTGGCAACGCTTGCACTGCAGGATTGGTTTGTTTGAGCGCCGGGACTCCCAGCTTACACGTACTGCCATTAGTGTTTTAACTTCGCTGTTAAGGCGTTTGATATTGAAGTTAGTGCCTAGAACGACTAAGTACATCGGGATGTATGTCTTTCTCATCTCGAAGACGTTCTTAGGCGTTATGTTGTACTCGTCTGTGAGTGCTTCAATTATTTCCTGTGGGGAAATGCTGCCATCTAAACCTCTGAGAACGAAGGCTCTAGTTTTCTCGAGTGATTCAGCGTATGAATGATATTCGGTTTTTTCGATATCAAGTGCTCTTTTAAGCGTATGAAGGTCATTCGCTGTGTTACAGTAAACAATAACCGAGTTTTTGGTGTATTTCAACTGGTATTGTTGAATTCGGAGTGCTTTAAGGTCTTCTCTCAGTTGTCGATGGTCGGCTGGTCGACCCTTAATTACCACTGGGGGTGGGGGGATGATTTTTGGCTTAGTTACTCCCTTTTTTGGGGCACTTTTGCGTCTATCGCTAGTCGAAGCGGACGTGGAGGCTATGCTTAACGTGTCTTCGTCTTCAGTGTTGACATCTTGTAAGGGTGCAAACTGATTATGCGTATTTAAGGGTTGTTGTCCCATGTCAAGGTTAACAACTCTGAAGTTTTTCTTGAATGGGATTGTCTTAAATGGCGTTTTATAGGGCTCTATATTATTTTCCTGTATCAGGAGCACAGAATCTGGGGGTGGTGGCGGTCCCATAACCTGGGAAACATTCGGGGGTTCTAGCGTTGGTATTTTGCGGTCGCTATGAGCGCTAGTTTTTTGTGTGACCATCTTGTCACCTTGAATGACCTTCAGCTTTTTTGATGCCTCAGCACCGGCCAAATTTGTAGGACTACACTTTTTTTTGCCTGTGTCTATCTTCGCAGTGACTCTAGGTTTGATGCCTAAGGGGTGGGTATCTTTCATGTGTTGTCGGATTTTAGATATTAGCTTGTATATATCATTTTGCGAGAGTTCACTTACTTTTTTAAGCTTTTCTGCGTCCATTCTACACTGAACACAGATTTCCGAATAACTCTTACATTTATTCGTTATTTTCCTTACAGTTGCGTCGGAATACTTGTAGTCTGTTGCAGATTCCATAGATACATTGGACATGTTGTCCTCGTCCTCTGTAAGGTCCATTATTCGGACAAAAGCCGGGGTTCCGTCCCCGGAGACTAAAAAATTGCAGGAATAAAACCTTGTAGGGCCTTTACTAATAACAATATATGCTAGAAGCAAGCCGAAAGTGATTAAGAATGATCGGACGATCTTTACGAAATAAAAATCCGCAGTGCTCAAACCTGGGAACACCAGCCAGTCTTGATTGATTCGCGATCAAGTCAAGAGTCCAACGGGCCCGGGGGCCGACGCGCCGTCTGCCACGGCGTTCAGTCCTCCGTCCGTCCGGAAGGCATGACTACCGCGCGGCAACACAACATCGGCTCAGTATCAGTTGAGTCTTCGAGCCGTACACTTCGACCCAGACACCACTGAGGATGGCTACCGCAGTTGTAGCCGAAAGCTATGGAGGAAATCAACAAGGACAACGGCCTAATAGCCCGAAAACCCACGCTTATCAAGACACCGGCCGTGAAAGCCTACGTACATTTATAATTTCTAATGATATTGTCACGATTTGTGTTTTTTATCGGTGACGACACGCCTTACTTAGCGTGTAGGAGAGCAACTCAGATTTAGGAACGCACTACGTCAA
>MU182283.1:0-45368 GCA_016904865.1 Pissodes strobi | reverse complement strand
CGTCGACCGCTCAAATTGTTTATAATTAACAGTGAATGTTTATATAACATTTTTCAAGTTCAAGTTCAAACTTGCGACAGGGTGATATTTAATTAATGATTTTAATTAGTTCACAATATGTCCAATTTATTATAGTCATCCAGAACAACCCTCCGATCAGATTTGAGCAAATCGCGCACTGTACCGTGTTCCTGAAATTTGTGAAATATTTTATTAACTGTCCCTTGTGACATCTGATTTTCTGGATATTTTGCATTACATAAATCAAACACTTCACGTTGACTTCTTATTTTGTCTCCATATCAAAGTATGAAAATTTCGATATACTGCCTTTCCGATAACACCATTGTGATTCCAAAATTTTGGTTTTTGACTATTATTCAGACTTCCCATTTACAACTAAAGTAAACAATTAGCCCGACGAGCCTGGTACATGAAAAAAGACATACAGATACCTAATTTTTTGCTCTAGCAACAATAATAATGGTTCAAATTACCTTAATTTTTGCTCCAGCATCAATAATAATGGTTCAAATTCTTCATCTGTTACTAATTTTTCCCAATACTTGTAGTTATTTTATAAGTCCCTAAAATCCTGGTCATTGCAAACATGAAACTTGTGTACTTGGTATGGCTGGAGTCCATTTTTCATGAGCTTTTCTACGAGCCCCCACAAGGCATAGGTTTCCATTTGAAAAACGTTGCTTGCTCAAAAGATATGAATTTTATTCCAGACCTTTGGCCATCCCTGTATTAAACTCTGAACAGTTTTCTAACAATAGAAATATATTCTAGTGAAGAGAAAACTAGAGAAATACCTATTATAAAAAAACTCTAATTTAATATAATCTTATTTTCAAGTAGGTATTTGATAACTGACATGAACTTAAATTAAGCACCTTTGTTTTCTACTAAACGTACCGATATGTAAAAAACAGCTCAAATAATTTTAGAAAATAGTTGATATTGCCATATAGATTCAAATAAATAGATAACTGATTTAATTATTGTCGTGTTATTACTAATAATAGAGAAAAGCAGAAGTAACTTTTTACTCATTCACAAAGACAACCATTATATTACAATATTATATGGTTTAGTTTTATCCCTGACGTCACGCCTTGGTTGGCATGCGGGTTATACAGCTCAGATTTAAGGATCGCTCTACGTCAAGTGAGAAGAGATAATAAAGCACTAAGGCACTTCGGTAAAACAATAACAACGTCTATTTGATCAACGACTTAATGGGAAGCAACAACAATGGCACAGATTAAGTCTGTGACAACGGGTTAACACTATACCCGATCATTAAAACCTTTCGGTTTGAGGTATGATTTGAATTGTTTATAGGTTTTAGTCCCTGTATTATAATAAAGTTCTTTAATAGTGGTGTTGTGTGTTTATTTATGTTGTTTATAAATTACTTGGAAATTTATATAATATTTTTCTATCAGTATCAGAGTCATCAGAATATTCAGATATAATGATAGGTTGTATACCTGATGCATCTCAGTGCTGTATTGTGTCACAAGCTTCTTTTGTAATATTTCTAACGTGATTTGTATTGGTTGACCACTGATCAGCTGTTACTTTGTTTAGAACCATCTTCCAAACTGAGGCCTCTTCTGGTGTTTCTTTGAAACTAAGCATGCAATGGTCAATTTTTTTGCACTATAACCACACTATCTTAACTGGTTTTTGCTAATAGTGATATAGAGGTAACCTTAAAATCTGTGACATATCCATTAAGATATTACTTCTTTTTATGACTTTGAGTTTTTACTACTGAAGTCCAAATTTTATCTTTCATGGCTTTTTAAGGATACATAGTCAACTTTTTCTTTTCAACAAGTTGTATGAAAAACACTTTTAATAAAAAGAAAATAATAAAAACACGTGCCTTAGTTCGCAACCTAGCCTGCAGTTTTACGACTAGTTTTGTAACATCCAGACAAAACGCAATAGGTTTCTCGTGTAGCTTTAAACTCAACCAAATATCAAGGGTACTCAAACATTTATTTAGCTTAAACTTAAAAAAAAAAAAAACAAATAATAAATAATGCCAGAAATTCAAAAACTCTTAAAATGATGTTTTTACCATGTTGTGGCAGACAAAAAGTGCCATTATTTTAATTGTTATTATTGCACACTTCATTTTTAGATTCGCCGGAAAAAAAGGAAGTAGCAGACAACAAATATAAAAACTTCCCATTATTCTTTAAAAATATTGCAGATAGTAATTAAAAAAACACATTTTATATAAATTTTTTATTACCGTCGTTAGGTTTATGTATACTAGTGGAGGTGGTGTCATCTTGCATTTCTGGAGGAACTTTTGTTGAAAATCCATGTCTCGTCTAGAAATTTTGGGTAACTCGTGATTTCTCATATATTCCTTAAAAACACTTTTTTTTTAGATTCAGATCGGGAATTTAATTTGACTATTTCTTATTACTATGAATATGGAAAATATCCCAACAATAATTACGCCGTGAATCTTATGTCCTAAATTATCTGTTATAACATGTTCTTTTTTAGAACACGTACTGTAGATTTCTTGCCTTATTTCATTATTTACACATTCTGATATTTTCGTTATGAATGCCTTCGTTTTCCGTGCCATGATCTCTGAAAAATATGCACTCTTGTTTGTTTGAGTTTTGTGAGTGTAGAAATATACACTTTCAGTGCACTTGAAGCTCTATCAAATGCATTGCTGGTGACGAAGAGGTCGATAACATGATTTGTCAATATTAAAAAATGAAAATGTGACTTTTTTAAAATTTTCTTTTCCATGCAATTTTCGTCAGTTAAAGAGAAATGCAAGGTTATGGCGTCATTCCGAAAGGCTAACATTATAACTGTAGTACAAAGTCTTCCAACGAGAGCTCAACAGAGGCGTATTATTGACCTTCTCTGTATCTTTAGATCAAACCAAAATGACCACTCCATGTATTTTTTTCTCCTAAGTTAAAAATTTAACCAAAATAAATATTTGTACCAAAAACAAAAGACTTGCGCCACGGATGAACTGCTTTTAAATGGAACACCCTATATATTACTAAATTTTTGAACTCTAGAGAAATATAAACACATTTCGTGTATAATATCCTATACATATCTTTAGCTGTTTACGAAATATTGACAGTTCAAAGTTGTGCATTTTGGCAAATTGATAGGCTCTAAAAACTAAACTGCATGAGATCAAAGAACACGGTTTGCACATTCCTATCTTGGGTTTTCATAAGCCATCGAATGACAGTAACTTGCAATTTAGCCCGCGGATCAAATTAACCGGAACTTTTAAACCTTCGACTAAATTCAAAGCTTCTGTCATTCGATAGCCTATGAAGATAAGAATATGCAAGCCGTTTTCTTTGACCTCATGCTCTTTAGATTTCAGGTCCTGGTCAAAGTGTCAAAATGTCCGACTTTTAACTGTGAATATTTCGTAAACAGCTAAAGGTAGATATAGGATATTATACAGGAAATGTTTTCAGATTTCTCTAAAGACTCTAAAATGTAGTAATAATATGTTTTTTTTTTTTAAATTTAATTTTGGAATTTAGCAGAAACAAATACATAGCGTATTGCCGTGGAAAAATATTTGGTTATGTGTGTTTACAAGGGTCTATGAAGGCTAAAAAAATACTTTATTTTACGACGCACAAAGTAAAAGATGCTTTAGATTATCTTTAAGTTACTTAGGTCTGACTATATCTAATTAGCGTAGAAGATATAGACACTTTTGTTTCGTACACTCGCCTTAAGATACTAAATTTAATGTTCTATTAGTATTTACTGATAAAAGAAAAATGTGCTGCTTAAATATTTTTAAAATATATATGTATATTCCTCCCAAGAAAATATGAACTTGATGCCAAGTGAATTGAGAACCATTACAGCATCAATATATTAATTTGCGGGGCACCGCTAACGTTTCTCATATGAGTATCCCATAACCTGACATATTTTATAAACGCTTCCCATATTAACATTCATTTAAAACTAAACCAGAATGGTCAACAAAGTATGTCAGCAACAACTAACAAAGATAACATTTTATGCAATAAGGCATACTCTAGATTAGAGCCATTAGCATACCATATTGTATTTAGTATTAGCGCGGCTATTTCCTAGATATCAACCAGTTATTTGCCCATTCTCACGTTCGTTAATAGTATAGCACTTAATACAGGAAATACGTTTTTGTAATTTAAATAACTTGGTATAGATTGGCTGAATATTGTGAATGGGCAATAAACTGGATATTAAAATTATTTTTTAGCTTCCTTTCAGTCAGGTGGAAGTCAGACGGATGTGTGCTAAAAGAAAGCAATGCATTTAAGAATGTGGTAGAGCCAAACAACTGATGGTGTCCATGTGTAAAACTTGATGAACTGAGAACAAGACTATGCTAAATGTCAATATTTATCTTTTTTATTATTTGGTTTAATGCATCAGCAGAACATGTCAATTACAAATAATAAGTTCTGCTTATTTGGATTTTAAATTCATATCAACACTAACTCGTTACCTGCAGGAACGTGGACCGAATATGATCCAACAAGCTCTCTAAAGATAAAACAGCATTGGATTTTTCATACAATTTTTTCTATATTGCCGTAGTTTGAAAATGGAGAAAGAATTTTGAGCAGTTTTTAAGAGTTTATTTCGTTTTGATTTTTTTAAATCAAGTTATGCTAAATATAATACACTCCGCCACAAAAGTATCGCATCACCTATAAAAATGTTGCAAATTTCAACAAATCAGATTGTCTCAAACTATCTCCTGCATTTTAAGTTTGTTTATTGTACAATAAATGTAAATTCTATTGATATCTTTGACTATGGAGGGTCGTGCTAACATAAATTTAAATTTACCAGGCAGGGGCAAGTTGTTAGGATAATTTCGCTGGTCGAAGATGGACGGAGTCAGATACGCCGCCGCGCGTCGCCGCAACAGTATCTTCGTGTGGTGGCTAGATGACTGGTAGATACGATAGAGTATAGACGACCAACGTTTGGCTTGGCCGACCAAGCGCATTAACAGTTGTCGTTAGAAGATTTTTGCAATCACATGCCCAACGCCGAAGACGTGAGTTATAAAATCGAAATCTCTGCATTGGCCCCCTTATTGGACTTCACGGATTGTGCTGCATTTATAGACATATTTAGACTAGAGTTTGTTATAATGCACTTTTGACATTTTTACGATAATGATATTTTTTCCTAAGATTATAAAAAGGCAAGTGTACCACTAATTCGGGCACTTGACTTTCAGCAGTAGCTGTAGTTAGGAGTCGTATTGTAAATAATTTCTTTTATTTTCAAATAAAGTTAGTTTTTAAAAAGTATTATTAAGTTTTGCGAAACTTAATTGGTGTGACGGCAACTCAACTTCAGCATAATTTAGCCGAGACACGGAATGAACGGGTATCTTCGGAAACACTTAGACGAAGGTTAAGGCAGTCCGAAATTAGAGCCAGAGTTGCTGCTACAGCACCTCCACTTACCAGGGAACATCATGTAGCACAATTAAACAGATTAAGATTTGCGAAAGACCATGAAAACTGGAGCGTGTAGGATTGGGGTAACGTGCTCTTCACTGATGAGTCTAGGTTTTGTATACATACCTCAAATCAAAGAATTTCTGTTTACAGACGATACGGAGAGTACTATTCGCAATGCAACATATGACCATCAACACATTTTGGAAGAATGTCTATTATGCTCTGGGGCGGAATATCTTTAAGAGGGTACACGGCCTTGGCGTTGATAGATAGGGGATCCTTAACGGCTGATAGGTATATCTGGGAGATTTTGGAAGCACATGTTGTCCCCTATGCTCTATTCATTGGTGATGATTTCCCATTAATGCATGACAATGTCCGCCCTCACGTGGCACGAATAAATAGTTGAGTACCTTTAGGAAATCAATATTCTTGTCTTAGACTGACCAGCACGTACTCTAGACCTAAGCCCTATAGAACACGTAGTCCCAACCTTTACAGACATGTCAGAACTGGAAACCATATTGCGGGGTAATCTGCAAAACTTGCTATGGTTTTTAACTACAGAATTGAATAATTTGGAGGAAGGTTATCTAGAGGCATTGGTCAGAAGCATGCCACAACGTTGCCACGAAGTCATACGTGCGAGAGGAGGCAATACACGTTACTAAGTTGTGTTAATTCTCTTGTAACTGTTATTACTAAGAACTCTTTTTTTATTTCTGTTAATTTTGAAAACAATTCGAATAAAACCACATTTTGTTGTTAATTTGCTTTTTGTAAGGTTAATAAACGTATCCGAAAAATAAACTACAGATAATATATAAATATATTCTTGTCATTTTACATGGCGGACTTTATTTTCATGGGTGCTGGATGCACCATCCCAGCCGTATCTAAATTTTTCCGTCAGCAAAAAGCAGAAAGGCAAACATCTGCTATTAAAAACTTCAGAAAATAGTAAATGACTGCCAAACAAGAGCGGCCCTCAATAAGCTTAACACGTTAACTGCCACAATACAATTTATTTTTGGAACCCCATGGGCCACGACCTAAAAATTCCTTATTATACTTCCAGAATCTTAAAAATGATGACACGATATCTATTACTTGTCAATAGCTGTCAAAATTTGCGTTTTTGACCGTGAATCAAGTATGTCTCACGAAGCCTGGCTGATAGAAATTGCATAGCAGGCCGTGTGAATCATACGTGATTCAACACAAAACTAAAGATGTCGGGACTTCTTATAGACGAAGATGCTCCTTTTGCTATTCTAAAATATCTCAAGAAAAGGGGAGAGCCGTGGCAGCCAAAAATACTGCACAAACTAGATGACAGTGCATTCAATGCGATAAGTACTACTGCGTGACCTGTTTCACAAAATCACATGTTTGTTCGAAACAATATAGCAAAGTTATTCTTATGTTAGTTAAGATCTGTATAGTTTGTATGTTGGTACCTATTCTGTATTTTTTTAACATGTAATAGTATTTATTTTATTTTCTCAATAAAAAGCGTCTAAGCAAGATCTTTTTTTAGCCTAGAAGAGAACAACTAGATAAATCAAAATTTTCAAAATTATTACTGCAGATCTTCACAAGTTCGTCTAAAACCGTAACTACTTGTGCAAAATAAAATCTCATATAAAAAAACTTTTGTTGTGTATAGATCTTGATGATATTTAAAGATCAACTTGGAGCTTATATTCTAATATAGTTATATTCAGCATTCAAGAATGCTGTACTTACTACAAGTAATCTACATTCGCCATTCTTAATTTCACTTCAAAAGACATTTTTAACTATTTGTTTCAGGTGAAATGTTTAAATAAATATCCGGCACTCTTAATGCAGCTTTTTGGATAAAAAAAATGATTATTCTCTACTCGAAATAAACAGTATTTTATAAATCATATATTTTGTGATGAAAGTTTAAATAAAATAATAGGGGAGAGTAACAATTTTAGTATATAACGTCCCAAAAAATTTGAGTACGGCTCACTTCACTAATGATTGCCGGGGGGTTGGCGTCAAGTTAGATTTATTTATTTCCTCCCCACTACATAGTGATAAAGTTGGTCCTCGCTTCTCAAAGGTGCCGCGCTTAAGTGTCGCAGCTATAGTTTTCTTTAGGCTATGCCCCTACCTTCCTAAAACACTCAAATGTGTCTTATGAGCGCTTGACTTCAGTTGGACTTGGCCAGCGGTTCACGTTAGAAGCAGTCGCTTTGGGTCGGTCACACCCCACCTTACTAATTGTGTTTGTAGTTTGGTCAGATTATTTCAAGCTGTTTTGTAGTTTAGCCAGATTAATTCCAAGCTGGTAAGTGGTGATTTTCTGCAATTCTTTGGAAAATAAACACTAATTACTTTTTTTTTAGAAAAAAATGGGGAGCTATGAGGAGGAGCAGAAGAAGTTGTTAGCTCTATGGAGAGACGTTCCTTCAGACGACGAAGTTGTTGAATCGGAGAGTGATGACGAGATAGATCATGTAAGTGAAAGTGACCACAACACTGACACCGAACAAGAAATTTTAGAAGATGATGAACAGGAAGTTGTAGGAAATATTGAAAACGAAGTGTTAGAAGATAATGAACATGAAGTTGAACAAAACTTACAGGAAGAAATTTTAGAAGGGCAAAACTTAGACTTAGAAAATGAAACTTTATCAAGTACTACTGGAACGAAGAACATATGAGAGAAGCACGTGGACGAAGAATAGAAAGATTTTTTATTGCTAAGGATGGAACGAGGTGGAGTAAGACAGTGCCAAATAAATGTGTTCGTACTAGAAAAGAGAATATTGTTAGTCACCTACCTTGTGTCAAAGCTGTTGCGAATCAGTGTAAAACTGAGTACGAATGCTGGAACCAATTTATTACCAATAGAATGCTGGATGATATTGCCAATTATACTAATATCAAAATAGCTGAAAAGGCTGTAAACTATAAAGATAAATTTTCTGTCAAACCAACTAATAAAACTGAGATAAAAGCAGTTATAGAATTGCTTTATCTAGCGGGACTTTTTAGATCAAACCGGCAAAACCTAAATGATTTATGACAGACGGATAGTACTGGCACTGACATCTTTAGGACTACAATGACTCTAAAGCGATTTCAATTTTTGTTATGTTGCTTGCGCTTTGACAATATTCTAAATCGCGTAGAAAGGTCAAAAATTGACAAGTTAGCGCCGATTAGAGGAATATTCGACGAGTTTGTTGCGAACTGCAAAGCGGCTTAGTCACCATCGCAATACCTGACAATCGATGAAAAACTAGAGTCTTTTAGAGGCAGGTGCTCTTTCAAGCAATATATGCCGAACAAACCCGCGAAATATGGGATAAAGGTGCAAGCCCTAGTAGACGCACGTTCATATTATGTGGTTAACTTGGAAATTTACCCAGGAAAGCAACCTGAAGGCCCACATGACCTCCCTAATACTCCTTCGGCGATTGTGGAGCGGCTTATAGAACCTGTATCGGGAACTCACAGAAATATTACTTTTGATAACTGGTACACAAGCTCAGACTTGATGATGACTCTTCTAGAAGAGCATAAATTAACATCAGTGGGCACTGTTCGGAAGAATAAACGCTGTATTCCATCTGAATTTTTGAATGTAAAAAATAAAGAACCGATATCAACAATTTTTGGATTCCAAAAGGACCTTACTATTTTAGCATATACTCCAAAGAAAAACAAAGTTGTTTTGATGTTATCAACTCTTCATCATGATGACAAAATCGATAATGAATCTGACAAAAAATTGCCAGAAGTTATTAGCTTTTATAATTTTACTAAATGCGGCGTAGACGTAGTGGGTGAACTATCTGCAAGTTATAATGTTTCAAGAAACTCTAGAAGATGGCCACTCACTGTATTCTTTTCTGTGCTCAATACAGCTGCAATAAATGCCCAAGTCATTTTTAGAGAAAACAATAAGGATTTTAAAACACCCAGACGCAAAATTATTAAAATGTTAGGATTGCAACTTTTAGAGGACCATGTAAAACGTCGGAGAGGTAATCCAAGAATATCGCGTGAGCTACGCCGCAAAATTGGAGAAGTAGCCGGCCATTCTGAATCAGAGCCAACCCAAAAACGGCCTAGACCTATTGCTCGTTGTTCTGTATGTCCTAGAAAGAGTGATAGGAAAACTAAATACTGTTGCTATGCATGTGAGTCGTATATATGCTTGGAACATACGATACCTTTGTGCGAAAGTTGCGTAAATTCAGCGACTGAGTAAAAAATAGTATATTATTTTATATGGAGGAAAAGTGATACTTTTCATGGCGCGCTCGTGTTTAACAGCCGAACGGAGTGAGGCTGGTAATAGAGAGCAAGCCATGAAAAGTAACTTTTCCTCCAAATAAAATATGCTGTTTTTTCTTCAAATGTCGACAAATTAATGCAAAAACATCTCTTTTTAATAGTAATAATATCTAATTATTATTAAAGATAAATGGGTTCGCAAGCGGCTTAGACCACGGTCGTAGGTGGCCTTGCTTAGACCGGTGTCGGTGAATATAATGTAACATAAAGCTGTCAGTGGACACTGTCAACAATAATTATTTTTTTAAGATTGCGTGTCCGATTGCGTTTTAATTCCGTATTGATAAGCAGTTATTGAGTAAGTTCGATTAAATAATAACCAATTTGTTCCTAAATTAGTGATTTTTAGAAATGCAGTCACAAATTGAGTGATAAATACAAATTGTAGTTTAATAAATCTTGAGTTGTTGACGCTTATTTTGTTGTCTGTTTGTATTGTATCTATGTTGCTATGACAACACTTTTACCTCCGCCGGCGGAAAAGTGAAAAGTAAAGCTCCGGCGGAGGAAAAACGAAACTTCACGGCCGCCTACACAGTCGAGTAATGACGGATTTACTGACGTTTGAAGAAAAAATCTATTATCATTATTGAGGTGTTTTTTTTTGCTAGAATCTCTGTTATTTCTATTTTATTTGCAATGATTTAAGTTTTTCCTTCTTTTGGTGGCAATTTTTGTGTGAAAAAAATAAGGTTATATGTTTTTCTTTAATTTACGATTTTCACAATAATTAAAAAATTGTAATAACTTTTTGAAATAAATTATGTTAACAATTATATAGTTGTTTTTGTACAAGTTAAAGGTTTAAAGATCACAAAAACAAACTAATTTAGTAAAAATTAAGCATCTATAAATTAAAAAAAATACGTCATGGGGTTTAGTAAACCCCACCTTCCTAATAATTAAAGATATTTTCACCTTACCAACGCCGGGTTAATAAATCTAAAATCGTCGTTTATAACCGGCAGTTTTGATGAATTAGAAAATTCAATAGATAAAATTGATAATATGATATCAATTCCTCCTAATAATGTCCTACCCAGTGCTAGTGAAACTCCCAATAACGAGAGCGTGGTGAATTCGTATCAAGGTAATTCTGGCCAAGACGAGATAACAAAAAAAAATATTTATTACGGATATTCTTTTAAACCTAAAAGACTCCGATGAACTTACACAAAATCTAAAATTTATTTCAGAACAGCTAATTTTGTTGAGTATCTCAAAAGAGAGATGTCGATATTCATTGAGCATTATTGTTTTGTGTTCACACACATTTGCGTAATCATGCTCCTATTATTTTACCAAATCCTAGCACAGTAAAACTTATTTGTAACATGATGAAAGGCATTTTTTTTCAACCTATGCTCGTAACCGTTTTCAATATTTAACTGATAAAAATAAAAATGTTATATTACTTTTTGATGAAATTCATATTGATCACTATTTGGATTATAAGGCAGAGAACACTGTACGAACATCAGTAAATAATAGCAATACTTTAGCATCATCCGCAGATTCATTTATGATCACAAGTTCTTAAAGAAATAATTCATATATCTCCTGTAGCTAAACTTGATTTAGAAATCTTATATACTTATATCAAGACTATAATGGTAATCTTGGAAGAAATTGGCTACATGGTATTTTTGTATAGTCAGTGACAATAATGCGGTAAACTCCAAGGCAATGATTATTTTTTCACACCGGAATAACCTTAGTATAGTTTTCCCCCATCCTATTGCCCGAGATAGACCATTATTTTACCTTTTTGATACTGTTCATCAACTAAAATATACTTTTAACAACTGGCTAAATTCTCAACCTGAGCATTCCATCCCGATTTTGAGAGGCCGAGAAAAATGTGCTCAGTTTTCAGTGGTCAAAAAACCTCATGAACTAGAATGAGATAAAATCTTAAAACATGGGTATTCCCATAGTTTAAAGGCCCTTTTTCCATCATTTATAGAAACGCATAATGTTAAATTTGATCTCAAAATATTTAATCCTTTTATTATAGAGGCGCTGAAATATTTTGTTAATAATATGTTATATTCACAAGACACAACAGAGTTTATTAATATTATATTAAGGACTTGGTGGAGAATAGTTAATGTTAAAACTCCCCTTTAAGGAAAACATTTACTAGATAAATATCAAGAACCTTTTACCAAACAATCTTAATTTTCTGCTAAAAATGCAAAATGGTTTAGATTCTTTGCATTCACCAAACTTTTCAAGTACACTGATTCGACAAACCCACACTTCATTTAGCCCTATCATTCAAAGACTGCTGGACATGACTGAATACTGTTTAACTGAGCTTAATTTGACTTGCGCTACTTCGCAACAAAAGACTGCAGCAGCTACTCTTGCTCTATAAAGCGGAAATAAGAACGTGCTTGGAATATTGCTCACAGATCTAGAATGCTGCACCTAAACACACCCTAAAGCTGCATGATTCCATTTAGAAGAGCTGCGCCTAGCTCTTAAAATATCTTGAATTGACAGAAGTCATGAGCGATCGCCATTGTCAGTGGCTTCCGCAGGCACATATCAACCGGAGATCTCCTGACCTACGTGACCTACCTGTCTACCGATGGGGAATATCGTACAATGGCTCTAGGCATATCCAAAGCTATCAAATAGTCAGGGTATGGCATGGCGGGTTGTTAAGCAAATTAACATCATACAGACTACCACCAGCACAGCACTGCTTCTATGGCTTTCCATTTTCTTATGCGATCGAAGCATCCAAGTTGGTATTGATGGACATCTCTCGTAGGAAACTAAAATCAATGCCAGAGTTCCTCAAGGGTGGTTATTATCTCCCGCACTATCTCTGCTCTGTGGCAACGATCTCTCAGACAGAGCAAACAAGTCTATTTTCAGCTTTGCAGACGGCAGCATTCTTATAACCTCACTCATGTCGGTGTCTGCTATGACCGCTCCTCGTTCTCAACGCGAGCGAGAAAATCAGATTGCTGCCATCAATGAACGCCATCGTGGAAGGGGGTGAGGAAAACAATGTCCAGGTTTAACGCAGGAAAGACTCAAGCAGCTGCCCTCTTAAAAGAAAAGAAAAAACACCGCTGTATCTGACTTATCAATGACATGACAAACGTTGGCACTGGTCACATCCATAAGCTTGCTGGGCATCAACATAGAGAACAACATGCATTGGCGTAATTACGTCACCAAAGTAGCCACGGCAGCAGCACAAATGATACGAGCACTTTATAGAGCAAAAAAGTTATATACACCTCATCAGCTCTTACTGCTCTATAAGGCCCAAATAAGACCATCCCTGGAATACTGTTCCCGTCTGTGAATCTCAGTACCCAAACACTTGCTTAAGATATTAGATTCCAGACAGAGAACAGTCCATCTTGTGGATAACTCAGAGTTGACTAAAGACCTTAATAGCATCGAACATCGAAAAAAAGTGGCGAACCTATTTCTTTACTAGCGATAGTAGTACGGAAGGAGTTTGAACGAGCTTGCAATTATGACTACGTCCAGAGATGTGCCAAACAGAAATACCCATCAGACACAAGCTGCTTATCAACATACGACTCAGCTGCGAACACCTAGGACGTCGCTGCTGCGGGACCCTCATTTTCGGAGGACTCTCCCTGAAATGGACTTCCGAGTAACGTCTTTCCCGAAAATTACAACCTTCAAGCCCAACAATCACCGTCTTGCCCGCACACGCACTGCAAGTTGAGTGGCATAGGATTTTCCTATTGTCTGCGTGCCGAACATAAGAAAGGAAAAAAAGAAGAGAGCTGTGCCTCTCATCTGCGATCCGGAGTTGGCCTGGGATCTGGATAGCCTGGAACACCGCAGACATGTGGCCGAGTTCTTCATGTTTTACAGATACTTTCACAGTAGATGTTCCCGGGATTTGGCCCGCATCATCACGCCCACAGCAACGCCTGTCAGACAGTCACGGCGGGCGGCAACAACTGGGAACACCTAGAACGTCGCTTTACAAGGGCTCCTTTGTCTGACGCATTCACTCCCAGAGTATCTGTTTCCCTCTAGTTATGACCTACAATAATTCAAGGACCGTGTCAATCAACATCTTTGCACACGCATTGCTTTCAACTGGCATAGGATCTCCCTTTAGTGTGTGCCACCGCCATAAAAAAACATGTAGGGCTATCACAGTATAAAAATTCCCCTTTTTGGAATATATCTTTTTCCAAATTACGAATTTCCAATTATTTTTACGAAAAAAATGGTGCTCATACTTCATGCACTTTAAATTAAAACTGAGGTGCGCATTACGGAGTGTTTCCTAACCTCGGTAAAAAAATGAAACTGATGAATCCTCACGTAATTGTAAGACGAAAACGTGGTATAACATTTTCTCGAATGTCGCTTCGTTTGGATGTTGGAAAGGATTTTTTTGTCGTGGTTTCTTTGTATTAATAATTAATGAGAAACGACTTTCGAATAATATTTTTTCTACGAGCGTGCGCAAAGTGGCTACTTTGCGCACGCTATCCAGTGCGCGAAGTAGTACTTTCCCGCACGCTACGCGCGAAAATGTGCGGGAAAGTAAAATTCTCTAAAATCACCAGAGACAAGAAAATGTTCGTATATTTTTAGAAACTTTACACTTTTGGACTTTTTATGCAATATAAGACACCGTTTTAAGTCATAATTATACTTTTTTCCCTAAAAGTTTCCGTAATTCCCCATATTGTAAGTTAAACCAA
Source organism: Pissodes strobi (assembly GCA_016904865.1). Lineage (NCBI taxonomy): Eukaryota > Metazoa > Arthropoda > Insecta > Coleoptera > Curculionidae > Pissodes > Pissodes strobi. The sequence goes on along the minus strand of MU182283.1, from coordinate 30,790 downwards.
AAACCATATATTTTGAAATCCTCGGCTAGTAGTAAAAAATTATGTCAAGCAACAATACTTATAATTGTCAGATACACAGATTTTAAACAAATCTAGGTGTAAAACGAAGTATCCCCAAAAACAGGCCCTTTTCTCTCAAAGCTTCCGTAATTCGCGATATTACAACTTAAACCAAAAACCATATCTTTTGAAGTCATGTCAGGTCAACAATAATAGTCATGTAAAGCAACAGTAGGTATAATTGACACTTTTTCTTTTATTTATATACGGGTCATTATTATTCTGTGCTTGTTTGGACCGCGCTCGTAGAGAAAATATTGTTCCTAACACTTGCGCAAAGTGACTTTTCCGCACTCGACTGATTGACCGAACTCCGCTTCGCGTCGTTCGGTCAACATTAGTCGCGTGCGGAAAAGTATCACTTTGCGCACTAGTTAGGAAAATAACTATTTCACACCTTAATAAAGGGCTCCCGCACTTTAGTTTGTGTTCATGGCGTAGATCCGGGTAACGACTACTAGAATTTTACAAAAAGCAACAATACAGAATACAAAATTCTTATTTTATAATTTAATATTAAAAAAATTATTTTAAACAAATAAAGATTCTTGCATTTTTCTCGTATCTCTTATAGTTTTTGAGTAAAAAATAATTCTATTGTTGACGTCACAGGATTTTTTTTTAAATGATAGCGCCTAAAAGCCCTGAAGAATGATGTAAAATCAAATAAGTTGCTGAAAGTGTCCTCCATGAGTCAGGAAACACCCATCTATTCGACGCCCGTCGTGCTAAATTCACTTACGCGTCGGGATTTTATTATGGGGTCACCTTAAACAACTTGCCTATACTACTCCTACTGAAACTGTAGAAGAACTTCAACTGCACATTATTAACGGTTTTAATACGATTCGCGCCAGCACCGAGATTTTCCGACGCGTAAGAGACAATTTAGTACTTCGAAGATGGGTGTTTACTGGCTCATGAAGGACACTTTCAGCAATTTATTTGACTTTACATGTGGGTGCATTATTCACAGCTTTTAGATGCTTTCATTTTCTAAAGAAATTCCTTTGACGTGAGCAATAGGATTATTTTTTACTGAAATGAAATAAGTAAAAAAAAATTAAGTTAAACGGTTTTACTGAAAATAATACTAATACTAAATAATAATAATATTAAAAGCTAAAAAATAATGCGTTAGGTCCCAGGTACTAGTCATCACACCACTCTCCTCATCAATCTAGGGCATTTTCAATAAAACTATTTAACCTAATATTTTAGTTACTTATTTTATTTTCAAGTTTTTAGTTTTTATTTCGTTATTTAATATTCCTCATTCTATTAGTTCCTCGTTATTACAAGGTTTCTTTTCTGACAATGTGTTGTTATATATCTCCTAAATACATAATCCTTCCAAAGACTACCCTTTCATTGGATACACATTCCGCATATTGAAACAAATATGAAATTAGAAATATTGAAGCAAATATGAAATCTGGCATTTTGCGCCGGCGACCATCTTAGATTTGAAATTTGTCACACAGTACAGTATTCTACTAGTCAAGCCCTTTCATTTGATACCCATATTGAGGGGGTTATGAAAAAATATTATGTAATCCGCCATTTTGTACCGGCGGCCTTCTTGGATTTTCAATAACCCAGAATGTATTAAATTGCATTGTCATCACAACTAAAGGTATGTACCAAATATCAGATTAATCTGGTAACAGGAAGGGGGTAAAATTTCAACTGCAAAATTTGACCTAAACAAATAAATAAATAACAAACAGGCCAATCTAAATAAAACCGTTTAAAAACTGTCAGAGATACGAGCACAATGCAAGACACTTAATTTGCTCAAATTTTTTTTTTATCAAATAACATAAGAATTTTAAGTGTTTAACATGCCCGTATTATCGACTTTTGCGAAAATCGTTACCCGGATCTACGTCAATGAACGAATTGAGAAGTTCTACATGAACACAAAATAAAGTACTCAAATCCTTTATTAAGGCGTGACAAATTTTATTCGAATGCCGTTTTTCATTAAATATTAATACAAAGAAAAGTCGGAAAAAAAATTGTTTCAACACCCTGTATATTGAAACGAAGCGACATTTGAAAAAATTTTAACCACATTATCGTTTTACAACTACGTGAGGATTTACCAGTTTAATTTTTTTATCGAGGTTAGGTATCACCCTGTATAAAGAGAATGCTTATGCGAGAAGCATTAATAAAATCGTTAAGCAGTTAATAAGAAGTATGTGAATATCAAAAATAGGGATAAATTAAGAGCACTTTTTAAAGTTCATCAAAATTTACAAATTTCCAATAAATTAAAAATATATGTGTGTAAAAAGTGAAATTTTATAATAGGCGTCCAGAATTTATAAAAGCCTTCAAGTTTACAAATTTTTAAGATTCGATAACACTAGTACTATTACGAAGTATTTTCTGAGTAATGCTTACTTTAAAAAATCTCTTTTTGCCATATAGCATGTTAGTATATAATATAGCTCAGTACTTCCCGTCAACCTGTGTAATTTTGAAAACGGACGAATGATATCTAAGAATTTTTGCAATCGGACTTTTCCTTCCTATTTCAGCTTTTAAGCTGCAGTTATCTGCGGAGCATTGAAGCACCCGACATATTACATATTATGTTAATTGACTTTCATTCTAGAAACATATAAACTAATTGCCAGACGATATTATTTTCTTTATTAGCTAGTTTTGATTAAATGCAATGACAGTTAGCGTAGCTGCTGAAACGATTTAAGTTAATTTCCCCAGCGATAAAAGGCAGCGGAATCCCGTACTGATAAGGATCTAAAAAGCAAAGGCGATTAAAAAGATCATAGTTTTACAACTATTTTAGCATCGCAGCTAAAGGTAATGTTAAATACTTGGGTGTAAAGTTATATAGACGGGTAGAATAATCTTTTAATCCATCTGTAAGTATGAAGCACTTACTAATTGACAGGTATTTCTGATGCATTTCGATGTATCGATCGTTGACTCACATGGACAACATTATTAAATAGTTAATGGCTAGGATTGTATTTATGTTTGTACCTGTTTTAATATGAAAATTAAAGTACATAATTTTTTGTTGTCAATAACGATTACAAATAAATCTAAGTTCGAAATAATCAAATGCTTTAAAAAAATTCTAATTAAATTATCCAGTCTAATGGCATTTTATCTGTTAGAAAGTACGCTTTAATCAGTAGCAAGATATGGTTTATCCAGAGGCCGTCTTACCTTTAATAAAGCTAATGGAAGGGTTCAATAAAATAAATCTTCTGGAGATTTTGATAAGATTTTATTTGCCAGTCGGGCCAGCGGCGGCGGCGTTTTGATATTATTTTACGAATATAAAACCTATTAAAACATCCACCGGCGTTATACTGAGTTAATGGCAAAATTGGCAAACCTTTGTTATCTCGCCGATGTAATCTGCTATGAGCCGACCCCTTTCGATTTTAAACATTAGATGAACTAACTACTAAGATTTCCTGTCTAAAAATATATTTTATAGAAGAGAGTTTGGGTTAATATCCGTAAAGATATTGTGGTTAGGTGGTTTACTGGCGCAAATGATCTAACAACAGATTGAGGCAAATATGCATATTGCATAATTTGCATTTTTTAGGCAAATTATAGTTTTTTATAATATTGAGAAATTTGAGCAAAAGCTTATAAAGCTTCGGTTTCAAGAATATATTGAGAAATTTGAGAAGATGTCCGAAAGCTCCGTTTTCAAACAAAGTTTATGGCTGTTCAATGTTTAATGTTACCGAGCGCACGTGCAGCTTCTCTTTATACTTTAATAAAATTTTAGGGGGTCAATGCTTGATAATAAAAAAAACTAGACCAAGTGGCTGGTGCATAACAGTGACGTCGAAAAATACCCAAAATTTTGAATGGTGAGCATAAAAAGTTAGGCAGAATATTTTTAATTGCTTTTAATAGCTGAATGTGGTACAACCCATACTTTATATTTTAGTCTCCACTAAGACGTGATTTGCTTTGCCGAAATATCTTAAGAACCACTGAAAGTACCTACGAGAAGTGGTGTTTTAAACTATATTAAATCATACAAAGAAATTTATATGGACGCGAACAAAGTGTACTGCTCAGTTTGTAGAAAAACTGTAAACTTGTGCACATTGAAATACTTTGTTAAAGTGATTTTGTTTAAAAATATAAAAAGAAGGGGGCGAAGTAATTGGTAAATGAACCCTGAGGATTCCTTTCCTCTAGTCTATTATAGATGATATTTCATGTGATAAAAAAAAATGTGAAAACGGCACACAGGTAGCAAAGAAAAAGATAAAACAAAGTTTCGGGTGGAAAAGCCTAACAATCGCCTCGATCGATCGTTCTTTTCAAACAGTTTCCAGAAACATTACGGAAGAAGTTGCATTCAACGAAGGTTTATGTCGAACTTAAATAACATCCAACATACCTCTGCCGACACTGTATAACGATAATTTTAGGCAGTGTCAGTCTGACGCACCTAGAGCGCACCGGTCTAATAAGGTATGACCCGTCAAGGGTGATCCTAAAACGTTATTATGATACAAGGTAGTATTTAAAAATCTGCTCAAGGACGAATGTGGCGCATTTGCCATTTTATCAAAATATAACTTTTTAAATGGTCAATAAAATAGAATAGAATAGAATATATATAGTAGCATTTTTCGATACAATTTGTACATTGGGTCGTCAAATAAGCATAAGAAGTATAAAATTATATAATAAAGGTATAAAAAAGTTTAAAAATAAATATACCCTACACATTACATACAATAAAATTCACAGTCCTTCACAAAGATGCAACCGGGGGGAGACATTGAAAATGCCGAAGCAGAATGCAACGCTTACTAAATTTGATATCTGAGAAAACTCATAATTGTGTGGAAATATAATAGTTGATAAAAGTTTGGGTGAGATCAGGTTAGATTACGTAAGTTTACTTTATCAAAATATACCAAACAAATTCATATAACTTAAAGTTTTGTCCCTTTTTAAAATTTATAACGTTATAAGTGTGGTTGAAAAAGCAAAACACCATTTGCATTCGATTCATCTGACATTCCTCGATCTAAGGATATGTGACAAGACCAGTCTGCTGTGAGAAACTAAGTCACCCTCACCCACCCTTAACACAATCTAATGTAAAACATTACTTTTAGCAGATTACGTAAATTTAGTTGACCAAAATACACAACATAAATGCATATTACATCCAGTCTCGACCGTTTTTACAATTTACAACATTAGTGGTGGTCGTAAAAACTGCATTCGATTCATCTCTCAATCCCCGATCTAACGCGGTTAGTTTCACTTAGTATCAATTTATTTTAGTCATTTGAGCCGGCTCCAATACGTTATAATAAATTTTAATATATTTGGTTAGTTTTGGTTAGTCGTCTAATAAAATTTCGGTTAGTTTCACTTAGTCTCAACTTTTATTACTTATTTGATCCGGTTCCGTTATATTATACTCAATTTTAATAGATTTGGTTAGTCGTTTAATCAACTTTCGGTTAGTTCCACTCAGTTTCAAATTATTTTACAGCTGGTTCCGATACGTTATAATCAATATTAATAGATTTGGTTAGTTTTGATTTATTTTTCATCTAATCAATTTTTGGTTAGTTTCACTTAGTCTCAACTTATTTTAGTTATTTGAGTAGGTTTCGATACGTTATAATCAAATTTAATAGTTTTGGTTAGCCGTCTAATCAACTATCGTATAGTAGTTTCACTTAGTCCCAATTTTTTTACTTATTTGAGCTGGTTCCGGTACGTTACAATCAATTTTAATAGATTTGGTTAGATTTGGTTCATCGTCTAACCGACTTTCGGTTAGCTTCACTTAGTCTCAACTTATTTTAGTCAATTGAGTCGGTTCCGATACGTTATAATTAAGTTTATTAAATTTGGTTAGTTTTGGTTAGTCATCTAATCAACTTCCGGTTAGTTTCACTTCATATAAACTTATTTTAGTCATTTGAGTCGGTTTCGATACGTTATAATCAATTAATACATTTCGTTATTTTGGGTTAGTCGTCTAATCAACTTTTGATTAGTTTCACTTAGTCTCAACTTATTTCACTTATTATAATCAATTTTAATAAATTTGGTTAGTCGCCTAATAATAAACTTGCGGTTAGTTTCACTTAGTCTCAAATTATTTTAGTCATTTGAGTCGGTTCCGATACGTTATAATTAAGTTTAATAAACTTGGTTTCTTTTGGTTAGTCGTCTAATGAACTTAATGTTAGTTTCACTTAATCTCAAGTTATTTTACTTATTTGAGCCGGTTCAAATATGTTGTAACCAATTTCTATAGATTTGGTTAGTTGTCCAATCACCTTTCGGTTAGTTTCACTTAGCCTCAATTTATTTTACTTATTTATGCCGGTTCCGATACAATATAATGAATTTTAATATATTTATTTCGATTTGGTTACTCGTCCAATTACATTTCGGTAAGTTTCACTTACTATCAACTTATTTTAGTCATCTGAACCGGTTCCGGCGCGTTATAATTAATATGAATTGATTAATTTTGGTTAGTCGCCCAATCAAGTTTCGGTTAGTTTCACTCAATCTCAACTTACTTTGGTCATATGAACCCTTTCCCATATGTTTTAATAACAATTTTAATAGATTGGGTTAGTTTTGGTTAGTCGTCAATTCAAATTTTGGTTAATTTCAGTTAGTATCAACTTATTTTAGTCATTTGAATAGTTACGACACGTTATAATCCATTTTAATAGATTTGGTTTGTTCTGGTTAGTCGTCTAATCAACTTCAGGTTAGTTTCGCTTAGTCTCTACTTATTTCCGTAATTTCAGTCGGTTTCGATACGTTATAATTAATTTTAATAGATTTGGTTAGTTTAGGTTAGTCGTCTAATCAACTTTTGATTAGTTTCACTTAGTCTCAATTTATTTCACTTATTTGAGCTAGTTCTGATACGTTATAATCAATTTTAATAGATTTGGTTAATTTTGGTTGGTCGTCTAATCAACTTGCGGTTAGATCCCCTTCCTAGATCTGTGGTTAGTTTCACTTAGTCTCAACTTATTTTAGTCATTTGAGTCGGTTCCGATACGATATAATCAAGGTTAATAAATTTGGTTAGTTGTCTAATCAATTTTTGGTTAGTTTTAGTCAGTTTTAAGTTATTTTACTTACTTGAGCTGGTTCCGATAGGTTAATTATAGTGAGTTTTAATAGATTTGGTTAGTTTTGGTTAGCCGTCCAATCAACTTTCAGTTATTTCCACTTAGTCTGAATTTATTTTACTTATTTGAGCGGGTTCCGATCATCGATTTGTATAGGAGTGCATAAGCAATAAATAGACCAAACATGGCAAATTTACGACCGCGAAATGTAAATAAATAGATTTCAATTTGGACTTGCGCATTACACAAGTCACACTTTCGGGATTCTATTTTGGTAGCATCGCCCATTGTTTATGTGCGTATTGTAAAATTTAAATGAAAATCAAAATAGGGTACGCACAAACCACAAACGTGAACCACTAAACTAAAACTAATTAAGCAACTACAGACACTAGATCTAAAGAAAGTAAAAAAAAGTAAAAACTCGAATTAAAACGCCGCACCGTCAAAACGAAAACACGTCAAAGACAAAAGTCAAGTTCGATCCTGACCGACGCCTGCTGAGACGACAAGTGTTTTAGTGTGCATGACAAAACGGTATCTTCTTTGTTTACGTTTTTCCATTTTGCGTCGATTTTGTCATGCGCAGAAACCTGTTTTTTGCCCATAGGTTGCCACTTTTGAATAGTGCGACAGGCGGCTATTGCTTATCCACTCCTATACAAATCAATGGTCCCGATACGTTATAATCAGTTATGCATAAACCGTGTCGTGACGTTCACTAAAATATTCCGTGGCGTGTTGCGACCTTGGAAACTCACTGCCGAGAATCCAAAGAATTCATCTGAACCGGCTCCGATACGTTATAGTCAAATATAATGCTTCTAGTTAGTTTTCGTTAGTAGCCAAAATTCGGTTCGTTTTGGTTAGTTTTAACTTACTTTAATTTGTGTAACCCATTTCGAGTCAGTTTAACCCGTTTTGGAGCTCTTGGTTAATTTTGGTTAGTCATTCAATCAACTTTCCGATATGTTATAACCAATTTTAATGTTTTTGGTTAGTTTTGGTTAGTCGCCAAAATTCGGTTAATTTGGGATATTTTTAACTTACTATAATATTTTTAATCTGTTTCGATACGTTTTAGCCATATTTGGAGCTTTTGGTTAGTTTAGGTTAGATTAAGTTAGGATGGGTTAGATAGTCGTCGTGTGTAGTCGTACAATCAATATTCAGATAATTTCAGTTAGAATTTAATTTTAATCATTTCAATCGACGCCGATACGTTATAATCGAATTTAATGTTTTTGGTAGTTTTGGTTAGTCGCCAAAATTCGGTTCGTTTTGGTTAGTTTTAACTTACTTTAATATTTTTAATCTGTTTCGATACGTTTTAGCCTTTTTTGGAGCTGTTGGTTACTTTCGGTTAGTTTTAGTTAGTTCCAATTTATTTTAATAACTTGAACCGGATCCAATAGGTTATAACCAATTTTAATTTTTATGGTTAGTTTTAGTTATTCGCCAAATTTCAGTTACTTTGAGTTAGTTTTAACTTACTTTTTTTTCAATTTGTTCCGATTCATTTTAACACTTTTTGTGCTTTTTGTTTTACCGGTGTACCAATCGCAATGTGCCTTCCGTCTGTTGCATCTAGACAATGAGGAAAGTTCCATCGTTCTTCGTACAACTTTGCTAGTTCGTTCCGTTCGTCTTCACATATAGCAGACTGAAACATAAAAATACATTAGCATCTAGAGCCTACTACTGTCTGAAAAACTAGGTAGTTATTCTAAAGTGTCTTAGAATAAGACCTAAATTACATGCCCGTATTAACATGCGAGAAGTTTGGACACAAAATCAACGAAGCTATATTCCTGCATACCAGTATCGACAACAGGTTAACTATCAACCATCTCAAACTTTTAATATGGCCCTGGAAGTTTCGTCCCTTCACCAAGTCCTAGCCAACCTTATCATCTGCTTCCAGTTAATATTCAGAGCATCTTCCTCAACCATTTCACACTATCGTACTACTCAATAATACCCAAGCCAACATCCAGAGTCTCAGGTATCCTACATATATGCAAACACCTACAATTCAAGGAAACAAGCCCGGTGAAACAGAGGTTGATCAACTATCAATTCTAGAAGTTTCTGCTGCGACATCTCTTAATGAATAATTCTCTGTTGATTTTGAGTGGTTTGTATGCGACAGTTCAATTTTAGTGATTTTTAATTGAGGCTGCAATCTTTTCAATAGACATTAACCATAATGGCTGTGTTTTTCTGCTCTCCTTTAAATATTTTCATCTTAGAACTTTATACAGGGCTTCAGAAGTTTCAGGAATGATTTTTCAAAGTGCTTGAGGTGAAGTAGTTGCTCAACATTTTAGGTCCTCGTATCTTCTGCCGGTTACAGGAAATCTCAAAGTAACTGGTAATATTCTTTTGTGCCGGGAAATATTGTTGCTCATAACTATTTTTTTTATAATCATAGGAGTAAATATTGCAAGTAATTTTGGTTTCTCGTCCATTCGGAGATAGTTTTTGAAATCTTTAGGTTCGAATTTTAACTCGTTCATTAAGTTAACACTACTATAAGTTTTCCTTTTTAATAACCAATTATTCTTACAGCCAAGTTTTGTATCGATATTTTTCAAGATTCACACAATGCCTATCAATGCCAGTGCACCGCCGGGTTCAGCGATGCCATAATGAAAGAAACTGAAAACCTCTGCTGTATATATAGCGGACCGTTTTGGTTACATACACGTTACGACATGCGATTGACCTGCGCGGGCACACCGGTAGATCGTACGTTATGTGTATGGCTTACTTAAGCGGCTGTCTTTCCTTAGCGGCATTGTTGGAGAGGTTTTTCTGTACTGAAGCTCCATGAGGTTACTTTGCTAAACTCTAAAATCAATTACTAATCAATGTTTCCTAAAATATGTACTCTGTAGCTTGGTTATATTTAGGAAATGCTCGAGATTTGAGTTCTATATAATATAGGTTACTCGCTTCTCTTTTAGTCTTACAGTTAGTTCAGTGATCACATCGTGATCTTGCTAATATTCGTATCAAAATCCTTGCTCATGTATATCATGAAAAGGAATAACTGGAGCACGTCACTGAAATAAATTTGAAATAAATTTAATTGGGGAATAAAAGTTATTGGATCGATTGTCTCCACAATGAAACCGGAGAAATTTACGGCGCAAATAAACTTGTAGATTGGAAAGATTGGAACTTACAACTTTATATTGGGAGATGAAAGCCCGGCTGCTCTCAGAAAATGCCACAGTAAATTTAATTTCTTTAAAAGATTCTTCATGTCTGTTATAAAATGGATATCTGATAAATCACATTGGGATTGCGGCCCCGTTCAATTTTATTACTCTTTTAATTCCACCGAACAAAAATGTACATTTCGCTTGACAAAAATCTTTTCAGCACGGCTTTAGAAGAAGCATCTAAGTAAGAATAGGATCGGTACAAAATAGAGTTATCCTAGGGCTTGAGATAACGATCAAAAAATGGTGCCCTAGGGAATTGTGTAAAACGTATCAGTTCTTACGACATGTTAGTAATTTTTATATAATTCAATCTCAGATCTCAATTTCGCCAATATAATTTCAAAAATTGATGTCATACCTTTGATGGGCACGAAGAGCGGGGGGCGCTTAGGGTGTCCAATTTGCGACACTTTTAGGGGGTGTTGGATTTATATCAAAACTAGAAGGTTGCGGTTTTCACTTTATGATATCGAAAAGAAAGATTCGGCTCCAATCTATAGAGTCATTTTGAAAATGTTCGTTTTTAAGTGCCCCTTGTATTTCTTGAAAGCGTTTAATTACCAAAAAGGTAAAAACGGACCTTGATGGAGTTTTTACATAGGGTTTAGTGGCGTAAACAGTTTTTGTCTAAAGAGTTTAATATGTGAATATTATTTTTTATGTTGATTAAGCATAATCTGAACTTCTGAAAAATATGTAATATAGGTTTATTTTAAAAAACAAGTTAAAATTTCGTTATTTCATTGATTTATTTTATTTGGTGTATTAACACTTGATAATAATTAAATTTTGTACCCTAATTATTTTACTATTATAAAACATGAATAATGCAATTTGTTTGCAATGACACAAAAAGATTATTATTTAAAAAAAAAAAGCTATAAAGTAGCAAGAACAAACAAAGCACCGAAATTAAAAACGACCAAGATATTTTTAAAGTGGGTTTCCAAATTGACATGCGTTTTCACGAATGCAATATTGGCACAATTTTGTTATTCTTCTAATTGCATTTAAATATAATCATAACTCTATTAAGAAAAGCTTAGAAGGCCAAACCAATTGCTTCACTAAGTTCCGTTATAGATTCAAGTCGGGACTTATAAACTCGATTTGGCATAAAACTCGAAGAAAAGTCCATAACCGGTTGATCAGGAGCTCGTGGGGAACATCTCACAGGCTCATTGATACTTACCATATTTGGGAAGAACTTTTGTTTAATTGTTGGAACGGAACGAAGTTGTAACGGGTCAATGGAACATTATTCAACAATTCTCGAATAACTTTCTCAAAAGTTTCTAGGTATTTACTTGGTATGGTATGACCTCCTTCGTATATCCTGTAGGCAATGCGTCGAGCCCAAAATACTTGGAAACTTAAATGCTCATTTTTTTTGTAGATCAATTTTTCTCGTTATGACAATAAGAATTATCGCGCTTGTAAGACATCATTCTTCAGACCAGTTAACAAGTCTGCAAAACAAATTGTTGGTGCGGCTTTGTTAATAAAAAGTTGCACTATTTTAAACTTATATAATTATGGATGATATTTTTATTTTTCAAAAGTTTTGAGCAGCAGAGCGTCATCAAGTTCTTCCTATATAGCATGTTGAAGACGTTGCATATGATAACACATATATGTCGTTGTTCTGCAACCATCTATGGAAACAAGAAAAACACAACTTGGCGTAAAAATAACATCACATGTGTATTGAAAAATTCTTCAGCAGACGTGTTTGAATACTATTCTCAACGCTACATTATTTAAACAGATACTTACTGTCAATTTGACCGGATATTTCATTTGATTCTTTGACAGATGAGAATGACATGAAAAGTACGTTTTCCAAGGGCATGCAGAATAGTATAATACTTTTTAATTGTAGTGACAGTAGTACTTTTCCACACATGTGCGGTGAAGGTACTTTTTCACGTTACTTAAAAATTTATCATTTCAAATTTAAATTTATCCTGTACTAATTTTCAACTACAAGTTTGCCCCTGCAGCTATACTAAAAAATGCTCTCAACGCATTATCTTGATTTTAATATATTTTTTTATATATTCGATACATACACAAGGAAAATACCACTCCACGAACATTGGACTTGACACGCTGTAGGTTATAGTTTGGGAAAAACGTTACTCGGAAGTCCATTCCAGAGCGAGGCAGTCCTCCAGATAAAGGAGTCCCGTAACAGTGACGCCTTAGGTCTTTGCAACTGAATCGTATGTTGATGAGCAGCTTGTATCTGATAGGTGCTTCTCTTTGGCACAAATCTGGGTGGAATCATAAGAACCAGCTCGTTCGAACACTTTCCGTAGTAATATCGATAGTGACGAGATAGGTCTGCGACTTTTCTTCGATTTCAGGAGATCTCCCATTGATCTGTGCGTACTGGCATTCGCTTATGATGCCTGCCGATTCGAAATATTTTAAGAGCTGTTCGTTGATCAGTTTCTCCATGACTTCGGACATGATGAGAACTAAGACAATTGAACGGTAGTTATTTGGAATCGGTCTATTTACTTTTCTTCGGGATTGGTTGCACCTGAGCGCATTTCGAGCTAGAAGGAAAGCATGCAGTTCTGTATAATAGAGATAAAAGCCTGCATAGTGGAGCTGATAGATCAGCAGCAAATTTTTTTAAGCACTATTGCGGGAACAGTCCTGTGGCCTTGTTAGTGTCTAGGCTCTTGAGTATTCGTTTCACTTCGCGTTGGCGAAATACCAGACCTGACATTGAAGAATTCACACTCTTGGGGGAGTCTTCCTTAAGGATCTAAGGTAGAATTTGATGCAAACATTTCGGCAAGAATGATCCCTTTTTCTTTGCCCATTTCCGCTATTGAGCCATCACTTTTGGTCAGTGGTGGGATTGACGTCTATCCCTCTTTGCTCTCGTCAATGGTGCGCTTACACTGGTTTCCAGACGTGATGAATTTATTTCGATTTTCGGCTGTCGGATCTCGGCGCCATTTTTAGCATTAACCGCTCTTGAGAAATTTTTCCCAAGCCATGGCTTACTGTTTGAGATATGTTTCATTGATGAGGGGATAAAATTTTCCATATCAGCTAGGATAACTTAAGTTGACACATTCAGAGGTGTTTTGATTCCTAAAGGATACATCTTTCCAAGGAAAATTAAGAAAAAACTCGCAAAGATCACGCCACTCTGCAAATTTGTAGTGCCAAATCTTTCGGAGTACTATGGCTCTGTGTTTTGATAGCAAGCTCACAGGTTGCGGATATATGATTGTGGTCTGATGAGCCCAACGGACGTTGGCCAGTTTCGGTGTAAAGGTCTGGTAGGTTCGTCAACCAGCTGAGTCCGTCCGTGACTTATAGCAAAAGTCCCGGCCTCTCGTCCTTCATCGTCGTTTTTATTGAAAGGCTTCAAACAGTCGATGTTATGTACGTTGAAGTCTCTTACTACGATAATTATTGCCGTTGGATACTTGCCCTACAGAAAATCAATTTGATTGCCAAGATTTGAGAACAGCCGAAAGCCGGTTATATTGGTGTTCGCAAGGTGGTATATACAAGCAATAAATGAATTTGATTGCTCGATCTGTGCTTAATTTGAAACATATTACATCGAAGTCCTTAGGTTCGTATTTATTGTATATTGTCTCATTGACACCATATATCGTCTCGTATAAAAACAGCTAATCCAGGATTATATCGAAATCGGGAGTAAAGGTCATATCTAGGTATATTCAAGTGAACATGAGAAGTGCCTTATTTCACTTTTGTTTCAGATAGAGCTGAAATATGAGGATTATTTTATGTTAGGTCTGGTGGACCGAGTTAATATATGTGTTTTTGCCTCTTTTGTTACAGAAGTACAATCGCAGTCTATTTTCTGTCTTGGAGATGTTCAGGTCTGATGGTCCCCCAGGCCACCCTCCAATCGGATTCCGCTACACTAAAATTTCAATTCAATTGCAAATGATTCTCGATATTTAATATTTAAGTCGTCAGTGACATCTATTTACGAATGGGTTTATTTCGTGCGAATAACGATTTTAGAAGCACTAGTACGCTATTATCCTTCGCATCTCCGCCATCCCTCATTACACTTTGTAGTATACAACTTTTTCCCAATCGGTACAATTTTTAAAGTAGTTATCTAAAAACATGGTGATTCAGCCGACCCTGGCTAGCCGCTCGAGCTCATCGCCTTGATGCGTCATTACAATTTTGTACCGGTCGGTGACAAGCAAGAATCCGTAAATCGGTTCTTTCTTTTGGTTTTAAGAAGAGAAAGGCCTAGAAATCGTATTTCTAGTATAGTGAAGTGTTAGTGATACGTCTTGCTCGCAAAGGAGGCGAAAAAAGGGGGCAATATTCATCGGAAGAAGCGAATCAGGGGGTGAGTCCATATAAGATTATATGCCAAAATTTTAAATATACATAAATATCTGGTTATCTAAAATATGACACTTGTAACCCTTATTTAATAAAATTGAAATGGAAAATACTCTCAAACTTCTAAAACTAACTATACATATTAGAATAAAATAGAGTGCGAACGGGTTACAGTCAAAAATGCGAATGAATCAGTAAACAAAAATTAAATGTGCTCACTGCGATTTGAATTATACTAACAAACTGTTATTTATATACGAGGGCTTGACAAAACATTGTTACATTTGTCGTCTGTGCACAATTACACAGAATCAAACAGTATATTCGGAATTGAAATATATTATATCGAAATGAATATAAGTAATAAGCAACAGTTAACGATACGAGCTATTCGAACCGTTCTCTAGTAATCTCGTATAATCGTATATCCTACCAAAGAAATACTATTCAATCACAAAAAGTGTTTACATAACACAATCAAAAGGACGCAATATATACCGGTCGGCCTGCACATTTATTAATGTTATACATAGAATAAAACGTTTATACCATATAAAGGAATATAAAAATAGAAACAAATGGTTATAATGCCTTCGTATCATTCGTTTTCGATATTTGATCCCCGTATGGGGCCTATGTGGGACTATAAACTACAATTCGATTCGATGCAAATATTGCAAAACGAAAAACAAAGTTATATTTAATTATGATCCACTGACTCATACTGCAGATCTATATGAAAATTTAAGACTATGGCAATTACATAAGGTATTCAAATTTGAGCAGAATAAAGTTATTTACAGGATAATAAATAAAACTCAAAATTAAAATATTATCATAATATTTTCATAGGATATTCATAGCCACAATACTAGAGAGTTTATAGGAAATCATACCGTTATTATTACTAAAATGCAATTATCCTCAATACCAGTGTTCAAAAACACGGTCTAGAGGAATAAGGACTATGTATATTGTAATTATTGCTATTACTGTATTAACAAATACTTAAAAAAAAAAACAAAAATTAAAAATTTTGAGTAAGTCGAAGAGTGCCCTTTTCTCACGAAATTAACCCCTAAAAACTAGCCACAAAGGCAAGCTGACGCATAATTTACGAGCGACTAAATCCCAAGTTGGGTATTATTATAGCTTTGCATAGCCCTCCGTTGGCTTTGCTCGCAACGGAGGCCCAATCAACAAGTGCTAACCAAAACTAACCCAAAATTAAGGGAAAAAGGCGGAATGTTATCGCTTTGTCGAAGCAATGTAATACCGGAACGCATTATTTTTAAACAATTCGTGTTGACATGAGCCGTCCGGTGAGCGAAAAAATTGGAGTAAACATTGCTTGCAGGAGATGTTAATAAATAATAATGATATCTATTTACAAATTCGCATTTGCAGATGCGAATAACTTTAACTAAAATTGGCCTTCACATTTGCAGATGTGGAGGGCCCCCAACAGCCTCCACCCCAGTAGGTATATTATGTAAAAGTAGTTAGAGGCACACTATATCCCTACATTTGCCGATGTAAAGGATATATGTACTGACAAAAATAAAACGGTATAGTGTTATGTATTTGCAGATACAAAAACAAATAACCACCATACTATTGCACCCCTCTTACATAAAATCATTGCATTGGAGGTAGCGAATTATTACACTCTTGGTTTCTATTCAGAACAGAAATTACAGTATTTGCAGATACTGTAAATATGCTAAAAAATCGTTGCATTTGCAGATGCAGTCGGAAGCATAACCAGGGTTAAGCAGCAAGCAAAAAGGTGAATAGTTCGTTGTATTAGCAGATACAATCGATCGTACCCACTGTCTGCAATTGCAGTTGCAGATAGTGAACATATTCATGAACCTATTTTTCTGTTCAAAGCAGAAATTGCAGCATTTGCAGATGCTGTAAATAGGCTAATAGATCATTGCATTTGCAGATGCAATCGATATCATAAGTAGTTAAACCAAGGAAACTCTTTTGCATTTGCAAATGCATTAGAAGATCCTCTCACGCTAGCTGATGAAATAACTTATCCGAATCAAGACTTACCAACATCAGAATCACCAGATGTGTCCTGAACAAAGTAACGACCACCTAGTTGTGTAGGTGTAGGCAAAAAAAAACCGACGAAATGACACCTGCGAGGCCAGAACTACATACTCAGATAGTTTAGATGGGACAATTACTTATTAAAAAGACTAAAAGATAAAAAAAAAAACAAACAGTATGATAGAGAAGTATCCACCAGCTGCCAACTGCAATGTCCTCGGACCTTAAAAATTAAATCTAGAAGAGAGTACTAAATCCTGCCAAGACAACTACTGTATCAATTACAGAAACAAGTCCGTGGGATTAGTGCCTTAGCCCTCCCTTTCAATAATTTAATTAGCCAACCGTCTGAACTAGAATTATACGTTCAAAATTAGCAGAAATTAAAGGTAAACAGTTCAATAATAGAGTGGGTACAGGATTATAAAATCCCTTTCAATAGGATACTACTCCGGTTAGCAAAGTAAAAGACTACATAGGACGGAAAAAAATTTAATTTCAAAATACCCATTCTTGGGGAAAACTGATCTGTTAAGGATGCATATTTCCTTATCCCTATGCGCAGTAGTCAAAAAAGTTGTTAAGATTCGTTTTTTGCAACGTACTATACTAATTTAATTGTGTTTCATTTGGTTTATGTACAGCTCCATATCTTTTCACAAAACTGAAACCAGTTGTAAGATATGTAAAATTAAAGGGTATAAAAACTGTACTCTACTTAGACAATTGGCTAGTTATTGGTAATTCAAAAGAGAATTGCTTAAAAGTGTAAATAAAATTACACAAAAATTACAAGATTTAGGTTTTATATAAATTCCGAAAAAAGCGTAGTTAATCCCCCGCAACCATGCTCACTTTTATCTTTACCTTGAAAAATACTTACTCACATCTCGTTGCGGAGAGACACAACCATTGTGGAAGAAAATTTATCAGGCTGTAGGGAAGTTTCCTGAGAAATTAAACTGATTATTTTTTATTGCAAACTATAGAACAGTGAAAAAAATATCGATACGTATTTTTTTATTTCCACTAAAGATGAATATTACAAGAGCTATCCCAGTTTTTAGTTTTGTATATATATAGATATACTATGCATGGTGTGACGTAACAATTCATGTGTATTATGATGTCATAAGCACATCTCAAGGCGTTGTATATGCCTCATTTTTCGGCTTAGGGAAAAAAGAAAAAAACACGTGTTCACTTATTTTTCATGGGCTATCGAAATCAGGAATAATAAAATAAAATAAAATAAAATAAAAAATTGATGAAACTTCCTCATTGTCAGGAGAGCTTTTCTATAACAAAGCATACCTAATGAAGCGATAAAAGTGATTATTTCTTCATTGACAGATAGCGCCCTCAAACAATACGGAAATACTTACAATAAATAGGGGAATTTCTGTTTTTCTAAGCGCCAACAAATATATAATAAAACCGTAAACTTATTCTTGAGCTCCTAAACATTCAATTGTCTTCGGAGTCATCCTACTCAAACAAAAGACGAAGCGGTTATAAAAAGGTTTCTCAATGGAACATTTAACATAAGACCCCCAAAATCAAAATACTCAATTACTTGGGATTCCTACCCAGTTCTACAGCGCTTAAAGAGCAAGTACCCTCACGAATTCTTAAATCTACAAATCTAACTTTAAAGCTAGTAACACTCTTAATACTAATAACGGCACACAAATCACGGACAACCCGGAAGTAAAAATAGACAATATTTTTAAATATGAATACATAATTGAAATCAGATTCCCGGATAAAATAAAAGCAAGTGGCTTAAACAGGCTTCAACCTAGTTTGATATTACCTTATTTTATTAATCAACTTGAACTACGTATAGCCACACTATTAGAGACTTACATAGAACGCACAAAAGAAAAAAGGGTGCTACCAGTCAATAAAAGGTGAATAGTTCGTTGTATTTAGCAGATACAATCGATCGTACCCTCCACTGTCTGCAATTGCAGTTGCAGCTAGTGAACATACCTATTTTTTTGTTCAAAAACAGAAATTACGGCATTCACAGATACTGTAAATATGCTAATAGTTCGTTGCATTTGCAGATGCAATCGATACCACAAGTAGCAAAACCAAAGAAAATGTAATACTCACTCACAAAAAGCCCTATCACACGGAAAAAAAAATTAGTATTCAATACGACAATTGTAGAAAATAACCCTATATTTTGCGCCTAAAATGGTACTAGGCGTCAATCTGCAGTACTTATTTCTATACAATTGTAATTAGATCGCGTAGTAAAATCTACCCAATTTTGTATGAAAATTTCTTAATCACTATATAATAGAAATTATAATAATTTTTGTGGTAAAGCGCATCAAATGAACTAAGACATTAATGCTTTATTTTTGTTGCACTTATTCTGCCTATAAATAGCTTATATTGCTATTCTCGTGGTTTTCAATTAGCACATAATCGTGCAGAAAATGCAACATTTAAATATTATTGAGCTATATATTGTAGTATTATAGAGGTTCACGCATAGGTTCACGCAACAAAATTGATATACTACTTACTACAATTCTAGATTATCAGTTCTTACAAATACTGTAGCGTTGGCTACGATAAATGAATGCCATGAATTTATATGTTTTGTGGCAATTATTATTGAACGCCAGTGACCTTACTAGTGCATTTTGCTGCAATCACGGCTGCAATATTATAGTGATAATACCAACATTTCAATGTTGGATTGTTGGACATGACATAATACGAGCTTGCAGTGTTTATAGTTCAACTAGAACTTTAATATGCCGCCAGATGAAATATCTGACGCCATCTGTGTGGGACTTTGAGACGCTACGAATTGCTTCGATAGCAAAGTCCCACATTAAAGATATGTCCAAAAAAAAAATCAAATGCTAATACATATTTTCGCACTTACTTCAGCATACTTTGAGTATTCAGTTTAAGTTGGCTTATGTATTTTGACACTATTGCTAATACACACTAATATTAAATAATATCACTGAACAAAGAATCACTATTGGATGCTAATGGTGGTATATTATAGCCCTCCGTTGGTGGTATGATCGGTTCAACTGCGTTTTTATCATAAGTTACAAGTCATCAGTCAAGCACTTGGTACTTCTTACGTTTCAATATATTTTTTCAAACCTTGCTTTCGGTTTCATGTAGCATTTATTCTATATAATCGGATATCGGATTTTTCACTTCACATACCTAATCAAAGACGAATTCTGTGTTTTATAAAGTGTATCGTGCATTAGAATTAAAAAATTACAGTTTTCCGTTTTTCGGACGTTTGTATTTTCCATAAAATGGGCGCAAAAGGTACTCGCTGTTTCGTAGAAAACTTACATAGGTACAGTAAGAATAATAATTGTTTACAATAATTGATAATTGGCAATACACATATTTTCCAATAGTTTAATTATCGATATGAGTAGTATTATTATTTTAAAGGGACAAGATAAAATTTGGCAACCACGAATTTCGTTATCCACAGGCCTGGTGCTAAGGTAACAATTCACAAGCGGCAGGCGCGATATTGTCTCATAATTTTAAAGTTCATTTATTTCTTATTGGCTTATCGGCATTTCATACTTAAAATCCAAAATAATTCGGTAATTTTTACTATATCTTTCAAACACTTTAGTAGAAATTTTTGTAATATATATTTGCTAATAATTGTAATACAGAAGTAATAATAGTTTGGCACTAAACACAATAAAGTTCGGACACTCAACGATATTTCAAAATATTGTGGAAATTTTTACCACACAACGATTTGAAACTTGATTACAATTTTGTAGCATATGAATTCTCCTTTTAAATATAACTTGGATATAATATCCCTTTGACACTATTTACTACCAGGTTGTGTAATACGTAACCTAATAAATACTTTTGATTGCAACAGTTTCATAGAAAACTATTGTGGGAATATTAACATTAAATTATGTGGTTAAGTAACATATTTGTGGAATAGGGAATATTTATTATAATACTGAGATTACAACAATTTTGTAGAATATTCAAACACGACTCAGTACCAAAGCTGATATTAATAAGTACTGCATTAATCTTGATACAATTTCCTATTACCTAATACTAAAACAAATCGTTCCTTTTTCAGGAACACGGGGCAACTTCAGCAGCTCAAATAATGGGAGTTATATTACAAACCAATCAGAAGACAGCTGGCTCGACAGAAAAATCAAAAGTATTCTCGAAATTTTATAAAAAACTTGGCGTGGGTAATCCCACTGGATTGGAATCTTGTTTATTGAACCATAAATTCTAAGGAATCATATAAATATTAAGCTACAATTATAACTTACTTACCAACTTGTTATCATATTACATAAGAATATTGGTATAGTATTAAAAATAAGTTAAAGGTTAATATCAGTTAAGCGTTAAACATGATATATGTACCTTCATAATGTGTGTTATTAAATCTAATGGTTATACATTTGAATTTTAGTTTATAAAAAGGGCCTTACAAATCTAGGACTACAGAAAACTCGCAATTTTCAGTTAATGTAGATTACATCGCAAATACTTTAAACATCTACAAAGTGTAATGAAGGATGGCGGAGATGCGAAGGATAATTACAAGATCAATCGACTTACCTGTAAGGAAGATCGATCGGAATTATCCGAGCATCTCCGCCATCCCTCATTACAAACCCACCCAGCCTTTACCTTCTCCCTATCACCCCAAATGCAATGTAATCAAAAATCTGACGAACCAAAATCGTAATGACGCATCAAGGCGATGAGCTCGAGCGGCTAGCCAGGGTCGGCTGAATCACCATGTTTTTAGATAACTTCTTTAAAAATTGTACCGATTGGGAAAAAGTTGTATACTACAAAGTGTAATGAGGGATGACGGAGATGCTCGGATAATTCCGATCGATCTTCCTTACAGGTAAGTCGATTGATCTTGTAATTTTGTACCTACAATTTTTGAATCTATTTTACTATAGATTCCTATATTTAATATTGGGTATTTCTATTACTTGACGCTACGTGGTTTATAGTGTTAATCATATGTTATAAATTAGCCAATAAAACATCGACAAACATAATTTTGTCCACCGTCTTGAATTTTGAATACGAGATGTTTTATCTTGTGTTGAGACGTTGACGGGTGAGTGTTGGTTTTTAATCTTGAAATATTTAATTCATCTTGCAATATATTTAACCAATTCTTTTATTTTTAAATACATAATGAATATTTGCTTATGATTCGCTAAGTCTTATTTGACTGAGGTAAGAATTTAGCACTTTTATAGTCCACTTTTAATTAGTTTACCTCTTCAATATTTTTTTAAATATTGTCGTGAACTTTTGGGTAATATTACCGTTTTATTGGTGGATATTTGCGTCTCTTGTTAATCAAATTCATGTAATTTGAAAGAGGCTTAGTCCAAATTTAGGGAGATCGTAATTATTTTATCGTTAAGTGGTCACGCACATGTTCATGTTGAACAGTATTATTTGGGTTAAATCTCGGAGCAAATTCTATATATTCCTGCAAAAGTAGTAATAGTTATTTGTTACATCAAGCATATAATTATTGGTACTCGCCCTGTCTAGTCTCAATCCTGATGTACCGACATTGCTTTGCATAATATGTAAATTTATCTGGTTTTATCTGTTATCTAAATTTCTATCTCGAATGCGAGGTAGTGATTATATTATTTTTCTCTTTAATTACATTGCAGAGCAATTGCGCTCAATTTTCGTTTAGGTGCCAAGGATAAATAAAAGTAATAGTAATAGTAAATACTTATTTTGAGTTATAAGACTCGTTGTTAGAGGATGTACCCCTATTTCTCTATTTATTATCAAATTCAAGTTACCTTTTATTTAAATTTACCGAGAGTCACTGAATTGGAACGTCATTCCATTATTTTCTTTTGAATTTTAAATTTCAGTCAATATTTTCTTTTGAATTTCATATTTTAAAGTAAAGAAAAGGATATCTTGAGTAACAGTAGTTATTTATAATTTTTGCTCAACTTAGCATTGTAATTCAAGTTTCTGATTATATCTGATTTTACCAGTAAATTTTCAATTTGTAGACTGCTTCCTCATATGTTTAACATTGTCATTGATGTTCACATGATATTTCCTTGCATATTATTTAATTAGCTTGCTTGGCAAGTAGAGCAGGTATTTGTCCACTTGCTGTACGGAACTACTCTGAGAGAACCAATACCACGGCACATATATGTGCCGTGCCAATACTTCGTGAACCAAATAAGTCCTTGATAAGCACAACAGATACTAACTTGGAAACAGGCAGAAACGGTTCCAGTAGAGGTCCCAATACGATCGCATGATTACAGAATAATTGGACAAGCCAATCAGAAGATAAACATATTGTAAAAACCAATTATTTTTTAACCCTTCACATTAATTTTAATTTTCATTACTAAGCCAATTTATTCATCAGATAAACTTCATTTCAAATAATTTTATCAATTATATTTGTAATTTGATTATATAAATAAACTCCATTTCAAATTTCATCAATCGTATTTGTAATTTAATTGTATAATTAATATATTTTTGTTTTGGAATTTACTTCTTTAATTTGTCGCAGGATAGAGGTCTGTAAGACATTGCGAATTGTAAGGGCAGATTTCTGATATTTTTATCTTTATATTTATTTATATTTAAGTATTCATATTCAGTTCACATGGTCTCTAGGAACTCTGGCGCCCACAAAAAATTACGGCTAGTAAAAGAAACAACCTATCCCCCGAGAATAACCATAAAAAAACGAGTCTCAAAACGAACATCGTTTATTAAAAAAAAAATCTTATGGTTATGAAAAGTAGCATACAGTTGGCGAACAACTAGCATTTCATTACAAAATGGTGCCAACGCCATTTTGTAATGAATTAATAAATGTTTCGCTACAACTTCTTCACGCCACCTAAATCAATGTGGTGGTATTTCACCGGGCGATGCGGGTGGACCACATCTACCACTATATTGTAGCAATCGTATTATAATAAGTTATGGCATTTTCGCCTGTTTCGATTAAAAATAAGAAAATAACATTTGCGTTCTCTGAAATTATACATAAAATGCACTACAACAGACTGATTGCGTTGTTTTCGACTTACCCTGTATTACGTGAGAACGTCAAAGTTTGGCTGGGTGAGCTGGTTATTTGGGTAATTCCATTTCAACTGGTGTTTCAGCGATTGCGTTTCTAAGTATGCTTTGGAAGCGAAAAAAAAAAACGTCATAGGCGATTTTCAAATATTTGATTACTGTTATTTACAATATTTATTTAAATAATTCTCAAATAACACCATCCTCCATTCTTAAGGAGCCTATGGGGCAAGTAGTCGCTTATTGGCCGAGAAATTGCAGCAACGATACCGAAAGAAATTTGAAAATTTTGAAGTATGGTATACTGGAAAAAATATCGTCACTAAAAGGAAGTATTTATGGCTTACTTTAATCATTTATCCAAAAAATATTCACCGTCTACCTACTTTATGGTCCAAGTACTCTACGATTAAGTTTATCATCAAACTTAAAATATCGATTCAGGCGGATTTGTCCAGTTAACTGCCTTCTTAAAAGAACTTGACAGATTCAAGCCGAAAAAATCTAAAATTCTTGAAAGGGCAAAATCTGAGACGTTTCTACCTAAAGCACGAGACAACAAAGCAGGCGCTTGCCGCAGGGAAGAATTGATGAAGCTCGCAATAGACGACACTGGAGAAAAAGAAGATATTTTATTTATTTAACTAATACAAATACAAATATTCAAAGAAAATTTATGATATGTGATGCTGGATCTGAAACAAGCTACAATGGCATCTACAAAAAGTCCAAATCTTTACACCCTGAAAATACCCCTCATCAACGATTTTTCTTAACATATAGAGCTGGAAAATGTTCCAAATAATGTGTGAGCATAAACATGTTTGAAAAATTAATTCAAACATAGCAGGATGCTTAGGTTTGCAAAAATATTTATAACGGTCATAGTTTCCATGACAATGTTGGCAAGGGCCGGCTTCAATATTACTGACACGGAGGTACGGTGGGTGGAAGTCCACTTCAGTGGCGGAGTCCTACATTGAAAACTCAATTGGGAATAAAAAAAGAAACACTGAAAATATACTTCAAAACCCATTCCTACGTCGCTCCAGTTAGACCCATCAGTTGAACACGTACACACAAGGAAATAGTCTCGGGATATTGAAAATTTGAGGTCACTTTGAAGCTTTAAGAACTTTCTTAAAAACGAACGGATCTTCACGAGCCATGAAGCTTCCAACGTTCTTGAAGGACCCCGTATAATATCACCTAATAACTTAAAGTTACTTTGAACAGCTATTTTTCAAAGAAAATACAGCAACCTTTCGGAAGCTTCATGGCTCATGAAGATCCGTTCGTTTTTAGGAAAGTTCCTGAAGTTTCAAAGTCACATGAAATTTTCAATATCCCTAGACTATTTCCATGTGTGTATTTAATTCCAGTAGCTACAACCTCACATCACACCGCAAGTACTGCAAACTAACCCAAACGATAGGAAATAATACGTTTACCAAAAAAAAAACACACTAAAAGAGCGAATTGAAATCGAAACCATTATGAATCTGCAATGCGCTACCAATTGTACATTTAAAGTATTTAAAGATCATAACATTGAAAATATTTTCAAATGTGTTTATGGTTTCTGTTTCTTATAAATAAACTTTTATTAAAAATAAATAATGTATGCGTTTTGAGTTGCTTGAAAGAAAAACCTAAGTAGTGCATGCAGTCGCGTGCAACTTTCCGCACTTGCTATAGGTAAATAACCATTTTAACACTAGAATTGAAAAGTTGTTTTCAGCTCGCGTATGATATTTCGTACCTATTTTCGTAGGTGGTCAGAAGAAAAATAGTGCAATGGGATATCCAAATAAAAGTGAACAGGTCTTTTAGAGGTGTTAAATTAGAATAATCGGCGATTTTTTTGCGGAGCAAAACAATTGAACATCGAATAAATAAAATATAGTGAAAAACATCGTTTTACACTATATTTTATTTTGAATTGAATAACGTTTTTGGATTCCAGGTGAAATACTAGGTCGCCGCTTTTCAGTCATTTTGGAAATATTTCAGATTGAAAATTATTTCTCATAAATTTAAACGTAAGTATAGTGCGCCAAGCGAGTGAACCTTAACAACGACTGAAGGGGGTAGAGGACTAGCAAGTAAAAAATCTTGCCTTCCCATAGGCGCACGAGGTTATTCTTACCATATTATTATTGATAATATTGATTAGTTTAAGACGTTAAAATTAATTACAGTTTTTTTATATTACAATCTTATAGTACAAAATATGTCATATAATAATATCTCATTTTTATAATAAGGATAGTATTCTATGATATTATTTGTTGTATGTATTACATAAATATATTGTAGTAATAAGTAGAGTTCGTTTCCCGAAGGTTTTGTAATTACGTCATTGATGACGTCGCTTAATTTGGAAAAAAACGGTTTATCGTAGCTAATTCATATAAATTCTCTAGCGTTCAATTTTTGTATTAAAAGTTAGGCAATATTGAAGCAAGTACCTATGTTCCAAAACGCTCTTTATAGAACGTTCGGAATTGTTTTGTAATAAAAATTTTAATTTAGAGAGTTCAGTTAAGAGAGTTATCCGAAATATATAAAAATTAGTTAACCGCGTATAATAATCACCAAATGCAAGAAAAATATAAGAAAGGTTAAAAATCTTCAAAGATATCATCAAATTAAGGGTCTGATGATATATAGGTTGTGTCGATTTTGTAAATTTTCTTTTTTTTTCGCTAGGAAAGGGGTGTCCTATAGAGTAGCTTAAGCCAAAAAAATCGGAGGATTCTCCACATTTGAGCCGAAAAAATATCCGCGTTTTGAGCCTAAAACTTCCACTACGACTTTCCCAGGTGTAACGTAAAAATATTGAATTGTAACGTGAAAATAATGAAATTTTAGTAACCGACACCGGGAGCCTGGCACAGTGTTTCCAAAAGTTGCACATTTTCTTATGGGGAATAACAGTGTTGTTTACTATTTAAGTATATTTAATATTCCACTTCACGCATGTCCCTCCGCTCGCTTAGGGGGCGCAACCAAACAAAACTAACCCAAATTAAAAATTTAAATTTGTCAGTCGAAAAGGCAAATATTTTTTAGTTTGTTTTTCCTCATTTGGGAATGTCTTGGGTTAGTTTGGGTTAGGTTTGTTTGGTTACGCTCCCGGAGCGAGCGGAGGGCCATGTATGAAGTGAAATATTTGACGAATATATACATACAAAGGAATAGTGTAATCGAATGAGTGTCTCTTTTATTCCGATGAATGAATGCAAATGCACATTGAACAATCATCCAAGCAGCCACGTTTACCATACGGCGGGCAATGATATCATTATGGCAGGATCGACCATCCCTTCATTTTCATTCAATTGGACTACTGGGGGTCTCGGTCAACAGCAATATGTCCTGGCATGACCACGTTGCTAACGTCGCAAAATCAGCCTCCCAGAAGCTTGGTACGCTATTTCGCAACAAAAAATGTATACACCGCAGCAGTTGCTCTTGCTTTACAAAGCGCAAATAAGACCGTGCTTAGAATATTGCTCACACATCTGGGGTACCACGCCAGAGCACACCCTAAAGCTACTGGATTCCGTTCGGAAAAGAGTTGTGCGTCTCGTGGGTGACCCGGAGTTGACCCGGAATCTGGATAGTCTGAAACACCGCAAACATGTGACCGAGAAATCCCTGTTTTACAGATACTTTTACGGCAGATGTTCCCAGGATTTGGCCCGCCTTATCCCGCCCCTGACAACGCCTGTCAGACAGTCACGATAGACGGCAAGAGCGCACCGGTTCGTCGTACAACTGGAAACATCGCTTTACAAG
The DNA here is from genome assembly GCA_016904865.1 of Pissodes strobi. Taxonomy (NCBI): domain Eukaryota; kingdom Metazoa; phylum Arthropoda; class Insecta; order Coleoptera; family Curculionidae; genus Pissodes; species Pissodes strobi. The sequence goes on along the minus strand of MU182283.1, from coordinate 2,985 downwards.
AACTCCTTTGTCTGGCGCACTGCATCACTGTGGAACTCACTCCCAAGACGCATATTCGGATGTAACAAGCAAGATGTTCATTCGACTGTGCCGAACGTTTCTTCATATGTGACGTGCACGATAGCATTTAGTCGGATGTCGTGACTGTTACATAGAATCAACAAATAAGTCTTCAATTATTTAAACACTTCATGCATGGCCTTCCGCTCGCTCCGCTCACTATACGGGGGCTCAACAAATAAAAACTAACCAGGTGCTAACCAAAACTAACCCAAAATTTTTATTTTATTTTTTTTTATTTTGGGTTAGTTTTGGTTAGCACTTGGTTAGTTTCTGTTTGTTGAGCCCCCGTAGCGAGCGAAGCGAGCGGAGGGCTATGCATAAAGTGTTGAAATAAATGAACTTATTTGTTGATTCTATGTAACAGTCACGACATCTGACTAAATGCTATCGTGCACGTCACATATGAAGAAACGATCGGCATTGCCGAATGAACATCTTGCATGTTACATGCAAATATGCTCCCAGGACATCTGTTCCCCAAACTAACTATTCCGTTCAATCAACATCTTCGCACACACACCGCTCGTCGAGCAATATAGGATGTGCTACTGCCATAAAAAAATCATTCACTAAATAAAAAAAGAGTAGAGACACTTATAGCACAGCTTATTTACTACCAGCTAGTCAACTCTATCGAAATCGGAAAGTTGGAGTGTCGGGCACTGCGCCCTGAGCAGTTCAGTTCCACAGTTGAATTTAAAATGAATTTTCGCTTCAAAATACATGACAAATTCGTCCGAAAATTTCGGATTTTTATACAATTGTGCGTTTTAAAATCGTTTTTAAACGGATTTTAGACGATAAAATAGTTATTTATGCAACAAGTGTGTAAAGTGAACCTTTTTTTATGAATTGGAATATTGATAAAAAAATTTAATTGAAATTGAATAAAAAAAAGGGTACTTTACACATGAGTAGCATACAAAATTTTTTCTACTACCGAAAAATATATGAAAAAACAAAAATATTATTAAATTACTTTACGCACTGATGCGTAAAATAAATTATTTTCCACACTAGTGCGTAAAATATATTATTTTACGCATTGCCCTAAATGTCAAAAATTATGTCAGATTTACTGTCACGCACTAGTGCGTAAAATAACTTATTTTACGCACTGGACATTAAAAAAGCCTTTTTTACGAATCTTAGAGAGTGCATAAAGTGAGTACTTTACGCACGGTAGTAGAAAAAGCATATTTTAAATTAAACGAACTATCAAAAGTATTATTCAGATGCCCGGGCGTTTAAAACAATATTAAGTCATGACCCTCTTCTAAAATTTGCAAAACTTGGTTATTGACTTTCCCAAATCAAAGGACACCGCCGCAAGATGACTAGCTGTTAGTGAATAAGCTGCGCTTATAGCGCACCATTTTTCTAATGAATTTTGCTAACGAAACTACAGTAAACGTCTGGCAACAGTGTGCCTTCTTAAAAATCTTTGTTTTGGCCATTGTGACAGTTAACAGTAAAAAGGAGTATGGATATTTACAAGTAAAATTTAATTTTGTTTAATGGGGCTATGGCTATGAGTGGCTTTAAATTAGGACCGGAACAAAACGGAGGTCTCTCGTTCGATGCAAATGTATCCTAGTTAATATTTTCACCCGACAATTGATTTTCAGATGTGTTTTGTCTATATTTCTAGTGCTTTTGTGAAGTGGTGCTGAAAATTTGAGTCAAAACTCGAACTTTGAGGGCATTTTTTCGGTTCAAATGTAGCGGATCTTCCGACTTTTTTTGGCTTAAACTACTATATAGGACACCCCCTTTCTAGTGAAAAAAGAGAATTTGCAAAATCGACGAAACCTATATATCACCAGACCACCAAATAATATAAATAACCACACAGTTCGGCATCGGCAATTTCCACGCCAATGGCTAAAGCAAGTTGCTGCCGAAATTTTAAAATATGTAAAAAAATTAGGTGTTGGTCTAGGGTCAAAGTGTATTTAATATATCCTGCGACCAATCACGAAACAGCCTCCCCGCTAAAAATCAAGTAAACGTCGCACTGTTGCCTATTGTCGCGTATTTTAAATAGCTTGAAGGCGAATAAAATATAAACATTATAAATATTATAGTATACTTATTCCGTATTCCGTATTTCCCTGTGTAAATAAAATAGTAAATAATAGAAGACACTAGTATTAAGGAAAAAAACAAAATTAAGTATTCATGTAGGAAATATAAATATGTAAATTCACTATAGGAAACTAGACAGAAAATAAATTAGGATTATTGGGAAAAAAATGTGGCAGCATCTAAATATGCGAGGACATTTTTTGCCCGAATTCTTTCCGTCCAGGTTCTTTAATTTGGCAAACAGTACCTAATCAGTTTGCGAAAAAAACACTTGCTGCCCTTTTTTAATTTTCATAGTAGGTAAGTCAAAGTTAATGTAACGATTGACAATATTATACCTTAGGCAACTTGAATTTTTCATATTATTTCTTATACAAAAAATAGTTTTTCGACTAATGAGAGTTAAAATAGCAAAATTGTATTTAAACAATAACAATAATAGGTGGCTCAAAGACAAAATGAAAAAATATTGAAGGAGGAGAAATAAATCCACCATTAAATACCAGAATAAATGCAAATAGAAGATTAGAAGAACGACGAATTCTGAAGAATGGAAAGAGAAGCAGAAAACAAAAAATAAAAAAAACGTGAATTCTAGGTTATGTGCGATAGTGAAAGAAACTGAACGTCATTTTCGTTCAGTTTCTTTCACTATCGCACATAACCTAGAATTCACGTTTATGGATTTTTTTCTCTGCTTCTCTTTCCATTCTTCAGAATTCGGTAATCTTCTAATCTTCTATTTGCATTTATTTTGGTATTTAATGGTGGATTTATTTGTCCCCCTTCAATATTTTCTCATTTTGTCTTTGAGCCACCTATTATTGTTATTTT